>VDFB02070871.1:0-13248 GCA_007258455.2 Sequoia sempervirens | reverse complement strand
AATATCGATCGATGAGGGAAGGTCAGCATTTTGAGAGACCCCTACACATATTCTTACAAATACCAACCTCTTTCTAGTAGCTGTCATAGAATCAATAGAAAGGAGCTCTCCAAAGGAACTCATAATACCATAAAATACATCCTCATTCCAATATTCCAGGGGAAGGCCCACAAATCTAACCCATATTGGGACATTCTCAAAAATAGAGTCTGAAAGGTCTAGATTAGAGGACCACTTCTTTAGAGCTAGGGAAGATTTCCCTATAACCCAAGGACCCCCACTTCTAACAGCCAAGATATCCTCTCTGCAAGTGAACTAAAATGCAAAAAAACCCTTTGGAAGTGCAGCTACTCAGACTTTTCCATTAGTTCTCCATTTATTTTTGACAAACTCCCTGACCACTTCAATATTTGGTCTAGGGCCCATAAATTTCCCAACCAGGGTTCTTTCCATTAAAACAATATTATGATCAATTAACAGATCTGGCATAGAAATTGCAAACTTACCTTTTTTCGGGAAAGAGATATTTTGCACCAGAGGTAAAGATGACTTTCCATTTGGTTTTACCCCAAACAGAGATGTCCAAGAATTTGCGATTACCTCTAATGCCGCCAGTGGTCCCCACCGCATCTTTGGATTTTTCATTTTTTTGACCGGCAGGGGAACCCACAAGAATAACCGCCAAAATATCCTTTCCACCTGGTTCCACCAGGATTTTGTTTTTGGAGTCCACATCATCCTGATTATCCTCACCTTGCTTCTTACTCGATACCAACACCTGATCCGCCTAATACTTCTCAGATCTTGCTCTGCCTCCATTTCCATCGCTTGGATTTTCAAAATCCTTCTTTTCCCACCAGTACCTGCGCTCGTGTTCCTCCATCAAAAAATTTATTCTAAGGATTCAATTTTGCTGTATTTTTGGTGAAAAGTTGAAAAATGTAAATGTGATACATGTATCTCTGAAAATAAATGGAACTTGTCGGGTCAACCATGAGCTCTAAAAATAAACAAGTGGGACTTGTTGGGTCAGCAACAGTCTCTGAAAATAAATGCATGGGGAAAGGGGGCCCAATCAAACTAGGGAAATGGGAGCTGTGAAGATACAAAATGTACTTAGCCCCTTTCAGAACCAGACTCATGCAGAAGATGAGGGGTTGTAAAATTGCTCCCATGCAGAAGATGAGAATTGAAAATAAATGCATAGGACTTGCCTGGTAAGCCATGGTGTCTTAAATTAAATGCAAGAGACTCTCTTGGCCAATCATGCAAATGATGAGGGTTAGTAAAACTACTCCCATTCAGAAGATGAGCATTGAAAATAAATGTGTGGGAATTGCCTTGGAAACCATGTAGACGATGAGGGGTAGTAAAACTGCTCCCATCTTCTACTTGCAACTTCCATGCACTAGGATAGCACTTATCTCCATCAAAGCTTCTCATCCTAGTTCAAAACCTATTTGAGAAGTCAGGTGAACCAAATCAACTTCTTTCCAATTCCATCCATTCTGAACTTGAAGGAAATTGGTCTCTTACTCTGTAACTAAATAACTGAAGGCAGAAGAATTTAGAGCATCCCCAATAATACCGGGCATCATCTTCTTCCTGAATCCTTATTAAGTTATTAACCCTACAAAATGAAAACAATTATAACAATTCAACAAATGATTTTAACTATGCTCACTATCCTTATTTATGGGCCAAAAGTGCTACCAAAAGTGCCACTACCAGTCTGGTCCCTTGTACACCTCGCACGTGTCACGTGTGAGGTTGTGCATAGTTACATGTATAGTTACTATTGACTAGTAATAATTGTGATTCATGCAAACAAAAAATCCAACTTAATCGGTACCTCAAGCTGGCTACATGCAAGCTATACCTCAAGCTGACAAGCTGTCAATTGTCAAAATCCACAGTGCCACACAAGCTATCAATTGTCAAAATCACTAGATTATTGACATCATCATCTATGATTCTATAGTACATCATGTAGTTTTCAATATAAAGCTATCCAACCAATCACTCTAGCTATTCATATGACATTAATCTGCACTACTATCTAATACCATAGCCAAATCGATATTCAAGAATTTCAATAGAATAAATGAAATGTAGAGTACTTTGAAGCATTGTAAAGAGAGAATTAAATGTCTCATTTTACCTTAACCATTATCAATGTCCACTAATAAGTCACAATAAATTTTTCTCACTTATGATCAGAACTATATATTGATAATTACTATTAGTTTTAAAAGCCACATTTAACATTTTTAAAACAAAATAATAATGAAAATCTCAACCATTGATTTCTGAAAATATAACAGTTCTAGTGTTATTTCAGAGGTTTCAATTTGCAAGTCTAGTACTTCAAGGATTTACCTCCGAAATCCAACTATAGCTGTCCATCAAAAATTCATCGAATGGTCCTTCTTTTAAAACAAACTTTATGCACATACATAATTTAAAATGGGGACATCGCTAGGTTGACGAGACTCGATCCTTAGGATTAAAGAGTTAAGATTTAAGGCTTTTTCATAAAATATGTTGGTTTGACTTAGGCAATATTAAATGATAAATACTAAACAATAGCACAATGACTAACAGACCTAAATAATTAATAAAATCTCAACCATTGATTTCTGAAAATCTAACGGTTCTAGTGTAATTCCAGAGGTTTTAGTTCGCAAATCTAGTGCTTGAGAGATATACTTCCAGAATGCAACTATAGTCATCCTTTGAAAATTCATCGAACGGTAGTGGTCCATAATGTCATGTGGTCGCTAAAACTTGGAACCTTAGAACCAAAGTTTGAAGTTTCAAAGTTTTTGAAACTTTCGACCCATCGACCACAAAGATGACACTGGTGAATTTGGACTGATAGTGACACTTTGCCACTACATTTTTTTTATTAATTTTATATTATGTTTAATTTTCCAATTTTCTTTTCTTAATCATTTGAAAATAGGTTTAATTCACCAATGAATTTTATTTTTTAGTTTGAAAAAACAAAATCGCCAACAAAATTATTTTTTTGGTTTGAAAACAGGTTTAATTCACCAATCAAAATATTTAATTGGTTTGAAAATAGATTTTAATCACCAATGGAAAAATTTAGTGGTTTTAAAAAATTTGCATTTCACCAGGATTTTCCACAGACTTCTAGTGATTAGAAAAGAATTGCCAATGGACATTTTTTTTCACAAAAAATAAAAAAATTTGCCACTAAAATTAATATTTTTATCGGGAAGTATACAAGATTCGCCATGATTTTACACCTTCACCAAGGGGGGGTTTCTTAAATTTTTCCCTACTTTTCATATTTTAAATCAATATATTATTAATTAAAGACACGATATTTTCATAGTCCATGATAGATATGTTAAACACCTAGAATACTAAGAGCGGGGGTGAATTAGTATTCATTGAAATTCATTAACTTAAAATACATTTCACAACATATCATTCAATATTCAGTAATGGAAAGGCACATAGAAAGCATGCATCACATCAAATAACACAAGAACACCAAATTTACGTGGAAAACCCAAAAAGGGAAAAACCATGGTGAGGATTAGCTCACAATATGTTATAACTGGTTATAATATATTACAAAATGGCTCACTACTAGGTAGACTCAGTATCCAAAGAATAGAAGAAGTGGCTCACTGTTAGGATAGAAAAGAAGGTGGTTCACTATTAGAGATTGAATTGATTATAATGCATCTACAATATGTTGAAGATAGATCCAATTAGCCTCATAAAACTGACTTAATACACTTAACACTTCACAATTTATCAACCTCTTCACACTTTGCTCTACCCTAGATCTTGCACACACTTAATTGTCTCACATCACATAATCACAAAAGGAATTAACCTTGTATGTATATCACATCCAACAAAAACATAAATTAGGTTAGCTTAATTAATGTATCATGGAAAACCACAACCTGTAGGCCCAAAATAATAAAACACAAACCAGATCCATTGGGTCATTAGGAAATAATTATGAAGTGGGGATCTAGAATTCTAAACACTAATCAAGTTGGGAAAATCCATTATTTTCTTATGATTTGTAGCTAAGATATTTTTTGGGATCTTATTATTCCTACAACGAGAATACATCCCCCAAAAAGTTATTATTGGAATTAACTTTTTACTACCATATTTCAGACATAAAAAAATAATTTTAAGTATTTAATCATATATTTTGACCCAAAAATGCTCTGGTGGTTGTGTCAACTATTTACAAATAGCTCAAGTGAAAAATGACAGCTTAACATTATTATAAATGGGTAAGTTTTCATAATAATTGATCCACGTTTAGTCTAGATTTTGAGTCTCTTAGAGTGAAAATTAAGTGTATGAAAAATGTTCTATTAAATATGTTAAATTAACAATTTGCAAGATAACACTATTGTAAATGGGATAAATAATCTAATATTATTTCTTGACTATCCATACACTATATTTATTGTGAAAAATCATTTTAGGGAAATTGTGTAGGGTGATTTGGTGTGAGTTTTTTAAACTCTTGTCTCTCATTTTTTAAATATGGTACATATAATCAAAAAGGAAATAAATAATCCATCTTTATGGTGGACCCATTATCAAGTTAAGTTTTTTTTCTCACTTAAAAGAATTGAAGAATTTATTTTCCCTTCATCTTTCTATGAGGGAAATAAACCATATTTGAGAAATGATTAGGTATAAATTATATGACTATCATATAATTGATATTTTTTTCTTTTTAATAAGTATCACAGTAGGATCATCTAAATGAAAGCTAGTAGCTAAATTAACTTATATGCATCTCTATTATCCACTTGGACCCCTCCATATATATAGTTGAAATCATTTGTATAAAAACTATCAATCTTATCATATATCATAATATGACTATACAAAAATTTGGAAGTGTAGTGTCAAAAAAAGTAATCCTTTTTCACACTTAATTTGGATAATTGGCATAAATTTGAATTAATTGTATCTTGGAATAGTGTTGTAATGTGTTGTAACAAACTTTCACACTTTTTTAGGGTTTTATTTAATGAATTAAGCCTAATGGTCCCCTTTTAATGAAATGGACCTAATGTGTACCTTATTTAGGTGTTGTAAAGTGTTCTAACACATTTTCACATTTATCTAGGGTCCCCTTAGCTAATTGTGGTTTTAATTGGAGTTAATTAACCCATTAATTCAAACTTAAGCCTTATTTATGACACTTCCCAAAGATCTATACCGACACCTGCAATTCATATTGCATGACATTCAATTGGGAAAATTGAGGTCTTGGAAAAAGGTGCTAGGACCCATTTGCCCTAGGTGGTGAATGGGTCTTCCGTTAATAGGAGCCCCTTTCTTTACTGATTAGACATGGGTTTTTGACCCTCTTTCCATCCCTCGAGGTTAGGTCCTCGAAAACTGAGCCACGACCCATTTTCCCTAGGTGGTCAATGGGTCCTCCCTTAATGAGGACCCCCTTTTTGAATTTCATTATGGCGGGAACTCAATAATGTTTATTTCCAGACTTGGTGTCGGCCTTAACTATTTGAATTTTGGGGTTAATCTCCTAATTTAGTATAAATAAAGGGGTTAATTCACATTATTTCTCCTAGAAATTCATTCTAAGTCTCCAAGCATTCAATTTTACAAGCATTAGAGCATTACAAGGCATTTCAAGAAATATTTTTAAGATTTTATTGTAGGAATTCAAGATCATATCTTCATGTCAAGGGTTTGATTCATTCATGCATGTTGTTTAACTAAGAAAGTGTAAGTAGTATTGAGGATCTACTTGCAAGCATTGTTCACATCTTATTTAACGATCAAGATCTGCATTCTTGATGGCCACTACATGTTAGATTGCAGATTTGCATTACAAGACAACATCCAAGGTATCTACATTACATCATTTCATGTTTCATGCTTCAATTGCATTGTCTCATCATTTGGTTTAATTACCTACAAGGGGTTTGACTTAGGAAAATCACTATTCACTAACAATCAACAAGTTTTTCTTCCCTTGAATGTGTGTTTGCAAATTTAAAGGTTGAAGATCAAGTGGAGGAAAAATTTGGAGCAAAATTGTCAAAGTTGTCAAGTTGCAAAGTTGACCTTTAAAGTTCAAGAATCAAGAATTGAAGCCACAAAATTAAATGTAGGTTTTTGAGAGCTGAAAATTGGGAATCTGAGAGTGCGAACATCAAGAAAAATAACTCAGATCTCAGTTTCAAGAACCCTAACAGGGACCCATTTTCCACTAAAGGCAAATGAGTCCTTTGTGCCCTAAAAACAAGCTTCTTGCATCAAGGTACATATCACTTTAAGCTCTAAAACTTCCTTCATAGTCGCTATAACAGTTAGGTATCATTTCTAATTGTTTTTGATAAAGGGAAAAATGGGTTTTACAGGGACCCGAATCTGCCAAGTTTACAACAAAAGAGAAAGGACTAAAAAGTCCAACAGAAAAAATAGGCTGCACAAAAGGAAAAAACTAGAACAAGCAGCAGCCACCCACAAAAGACCAGGAGGGTCAGATAAAAAACCAGCCAAAAAACCAACAAAAAGACTAGCTGCAACTACCCCGAGTCTTCAAAACAGACTCGGTCTTAGCCTCCAAGTTTTGCATGTCCTAAACACCCTTCTTGAAGGTTTGAATCATCTACGGCGTAGGAGGAGCCTTCCTCTTCAAATTAGCCCTGGTTCTCTTTGAAATACCAACATCCACATCCTGGTTTTTATCATTGACCTCTTCCAGATCAACCACCAAACACCCTTGTTGAGCTTTGTCCAATTTTTCAGTCATAGCATTGATGATGATGGCATTGTGTCTCCCCATCCTATTGTTCTGCTCGACTATAATTTTAACAGTATTTTTCATTTTATCCAACTCAATTTCAACCCTTCTGTCCATGCTCACTTGGTTCTGGGTTTCTTTACTGGCACCATGATCTTTTCGCTCTGCCTCTTTCTTTCCAAGCATCATAACCTTTGATCCCTTTTCTTCCAGTTTACTTTGAAGGGCCTAGTTTTTTATTTTTAGCTCGTTAATTTCATGAAAGATCCATTTCAAAATTCTAAAATGGTCAGCAACATTAGTCCTAGCTAAACCCAAGACATCCACAATGGGTTCCCTTTCTAATTGTTATTTGCTTCTTTTTCCTTTCATAATTGAATGTTTCATAGTGAAAATTAGCTAGTTTATCACCTTGATCCATTCAGCCTTATGGTAAAAACCCTTATTTTTCTATGTTTCAGAAGCTTGTATGATATTTTAAAGATATCTTATTATTAGGTTAGATATTTTAACGAATAATTTCTATTTTCATCACCAATGCACATTGAATCAATTGTGAGTAGCAAAAAAGGAATAAAAATAATAAATAATTCTATAATACATGGGATCAAGCTCACAATTTATGAATTAACGGATGGTTGTGTGAGAGTAGCAAAGAACAGAAGGTGACGTAGGGGCAATAGAGCTGGAACGAAAGTGGATCAAAAGGGAAAATCATGCTCCACAAATGTGCAAGGTGCAGCGGTTGATCCTAATGTACCAAGGGCTTCAACAGGAAAGGATTCCCTACCTACCAGGGGTCCTCAACCCACAGCTCCTCTCCTCTCCTCAATGCGGGTTGTCGGAACAAGATTAACCCCTATCATGAATACATTGAATTCTACAAATCACAAGTCACTCCAAATCATCATGAGCCACCAACTAACAAGCCTTCATCAGACTCTTTCATCCTTGATCCCATGCATTCTTGCTACTTGGGTAATGCAGAATTCCATTTGACAACAACCCTTATTGATTTCCATGTTTCTATTTCCTGTATTGATAATATTGCAAATGCAATTGGGAACAGGTCTCTCATTGTTCATTGTTTGAGCAAGAGGCCACTGATAGATGAATTTGTTGAATGGATGAAGGCATCCTGGAGTAATCTCTCTTCCAGACATTGACTCCCTTGATTTTGGTTTCTTCTTGCTGCATTTTACCTCTATGGAAGATTGTACTTTTTTCAAGAAGAAGGTCCTTTGGTTTTTTGGCCAGTCTGGCCTCTTTCTCTTAGATTGGTACCCTTTTTTTGACCCTGTAGTAGCTAAGATCACATCGGTCCCCATTTGGATCAAGATGTAGAATCTTCCACCAATTATGTAGGTGCCAAATCTCATTAAAAATATGCTTAAGTAGTTTGGATCATTAGTAAAGATGGTTCCTAATACTCCCAACAATAGATTCACCAGGGTATGTGCCATCATAGACATCTCCAAACCATTGCACCACTCTATTTTGATACATTCTTCCCTTGGTACTTGGACCCATTTCCTCAATTATGAAGCTCTCCCTTTTAGATGCTTTCATTGTAATAGGTTGCACCGCAAAATCATTGGTTGCACCTCTCCCAAGTCTATAACCACTTCATGTCATTTCAATCTCAAGCAATGGGTCAAGAAGTCAGGTTCTTCAGATGCTGACTTCATATGGTGCAATCATGAAACACTTTTGGCTACAAAAAATGTTCCCTTACTTGATCATGTGGCCTTGATTATTTCTTCTACTAGTGCGGTGTTGTGCTTCTCCTCACCCATCAGTTCTCCCTATTATGTTTCACCCCTTTAGCCCGTTGTCAACACCCCCTTCGAATTGGGGTGATTGGAAATGGCTTTGATTTTGAGGGTTCTTTCCCCTTCATAGAGGATCTAAAAAGGAGACTTCTCAAATTTTTTGGATTTGGATGAATTGGCTTTCCTTATTAAAAATTGCACCATTTCCCAAATAGTTAGGGCCATCTCCAAACCAAACTTCCCCAAAAGGAAAAAGGGATGCAAATTTGAGGATGAGAAGCTTTGGATTGAAGGAAGAGATGTTGTTGATGATTGTACATAAAGGAAAATGGATTCCCTCCTCACTAGGAGTATGAAGAAGGGGAAAATCAAAAAGGCCATCTCATACGAGCTTACATGATGGTGAATACCGCTTGTGCTACATATGATGGCAACTTAGTTTTTAGATAGTAGTTATATCTTTTTCTTTCTATTGGTTTTAGGTGTGTGCTTTAGGTTTCTTTAGTCTATGTGTCATTCATTGTGCTCCCCACTCATAGGCTGAAGCAATCTTAATTATTTTATCTAAAATTTTTTTATTGGGAGTGGGCCCTAATCTCACAGCTGAATCGATCAAATAAAAATTTATAGTGCATGGAAGCAAAAGTTGTGTATATCTTATTATATAAATAATAAAAATATCAATAATGTAGCAAAAGTGTAGCATTTAAAAAATAATAGAAGACAATAAATTAGAATAATCCTTGAGGGATATGAGACACACTAAGTAGTATGAATGATACCAAGCATGAATGTTAATTTTTATACATAAGTCATAGTTACTATGCATGTGTATGTGTTTCTTTTATTTGATTCATAGGGGAATCATATAAATGCTACAAACTATTGGATATATATTTTAATTCAACACTATACACTAAAATTTCTATAAGCATGGGGGTATATAGAGTTTCCTCATGAATTGTATTAGAATTTTTCTTCTTAAAATTATAAAAAAATGTAAGACCAGATAGGGATGAAGGAAAACAATAAATATTGGATATTAATTGATGTATATTTATACAATTACAAATCAAAAGAAAATATTCAATCAAAATGTTAAAATGATGTCAAAATTACATATTTTATTTGATATAGGTTGTATTTTTTTGAGATTTTCTAGTTTTCTCTCTACTAGTCTACAAGGAATTCCTCAAAATTTTATGCCACTTGATAGCTATAATTTTTTAATTAACACTATAATTAGGTGTATGATTTGAAAGGAAATTTGAAACCCTAATAAATTATTTCCACATAACTTCAAGAGAGAAAAGTATGCAAATAAGTATTCATAATCCATAATGCAAAAAATCAAGCTCCCCAATTGCACTGCATGTGAACAAGAAAATAAAAATTATGTAACCATATGTGCTAATACATGATTCCTATACTTAGATATGTATTTTACAAGGGATTAATAATCAACCTTATCCAACAAGATAAAGGTTATGACAATGAACCTTAATAAGTATGTATGTGTTTTATTTTAAATAAATCAACTTGTACAAAACCAAAAAGTGGTATTACATAAGCCAAGGTCCTCTAAAACTATAATATTATAGAAGACCATCTCATTCTATTTTTTGGTGGTAAATTTTCTTTGTTTTGAAAAGGAAAAAAATAGGTTTACAGGGACCTGAAACCACAAAGTTTAAACAACAAAAGATAGACAGAGAAAGGACAAACAACTGGACAACTGTCCCGAAGAAGGAAAAGACAACAACAAAAGACAAAAGGGCCCTAAAAAAGGACCACCCAAAAAACCAGCAAACAAAACATTACATTACTCCAAGGTGTTAAGTAAATCATCGGCTTCCTTTTCAACATTCTGCATGTCCTGTAACCCCTGCTTGAGAATTTGGACCATATGAGATGAAGTCAGGGTCTTCCTCTTGATGTTAGCCCTGGTACGAGTCGAAATCCCTTCTCCAGCCAATCTACTGTCATCCTTGTCCGCATCCAACTCCACAACCAGCAATCCCTTTTGGTTTTTTTCAAGCTTTTCCACCATCGCATTAATGATGATGGTGTTATGCCTTGCAATTTTATGATTATTAGCAATAGTAGCCCTAATGTTTTGTTCAATCTTGGACATGCTGCACTCGATGCTAGCCAATCTATCCTCCTATAACTGCTGTCTTTTCCTCGGTAAAGGAGTTTCTTGTTCATCATTGTCTCCCCTGTTCCCATTAATTTTCTGCTCCATATCCTTGACCTTGTTGCTGAGATCAGTAACATGACCTTTCAAATTACAGACTTCTTTCTGGGTCCATTTGAGAACGGTAAAAAGGCCATCCATACTTTTTTCCGCTATACTAACCAAATCCTCAGGCTTAAGCTTATTCAAGGCAGAATTGATTTCATCCTGAATAGGGGACTCTAAATGATCATTCCCAGAATTACCAGAAGCAGGAGCACTAGGGGCCAACTCCTTACTGACCATGGGCTTGTCAGAGAGGATTTCCATAGAATTCCCTGAATACGAAACGAGTTTCATAACAGGGTTACCTTTCACACCTGGGGACAAACCAGGAGTAGGGCAACCAGGAGACGGTTGGGGATTAAGACAAGGCGGGGTGATAAAACTCAGACTAGGGCACTCAAGCAGAGGTTGCCGCTTAGGAAAAGACAACGGGGCAGAGCCTTTAAGGGATTTCTGACAAGATAAGGACTGGGGATCAATGGTATCATGGCCAACAAGATCACAAGCTGGGGGGCCCGAGGTTCGATCTCCCTACTACTTTTTGTCTCCTCATCATCCAATTCTTCAATATCAATAGTTTTAGGCAAAGCAAGTAAATTTTGAAAATGCTAAAAAATGAGCCTAACAAGACCAGGGTGAATAATAGCATTCCTCCTAGGGTTTCTTTCCACATCATCGAGGCAATTCTTCAGAGAAGAAAATAAGTAAAAAGGTAGAGATATACGAACCTTATGCCGGAAATGGTTCAGAATGGCAAAGTGGTAACCATAGACTCTGGTAAAGCGCCCGTCAACCGTGATATATTCCATAACAACTCTTAAAACTTTCCTCCAAATAGATTTGATGGACTCCACATCAAAGTAGCTATTAGCAACCTTCACCATCTTCGCTTTCTCCTTATCTTTTTTGGGAAATTTAATGACCGCTTCATCAGAGAATCGTCGGTCCCGGTAGAATTTGACACCCTCAGTAGAAAGACCAGTTATCTCCCCTATTAAGTCCTCACTCAGCTTAACATTCCTACCAAATAGCACGATCTCTCCATTTTTCCAGTTTTTAACAAAATAGTTCAGAATCCCCTCATCCGTACCATGAAGCTTTTCCATATATGGGACTAAACCCCCCTTTTCAATTCTTTCCCACGCTTTAGCATTCTTTCTGTGCTCCTAGAAATTGCTCGGCTCTGCCCGTTTTCTTTCTCCACCCATAATCAGCTCACTGTTAAAAAACACTGAACAATTGCTCTGGGTCCCGTTTAGGTATTTTTTATCGAACACCCGTGAAGGCTAATGCATCTCTTAAAAGAAAGTGATCGCCGAACTTTTCCTTTTTGTTACTATGTTTTTCCCATATTAAATATTTTCCCAATGTGTAATCAATATTAAAAATTAATCCAAATGATATTATCAACATATAAAGTGGCCCTAAGAATGTCTAGCCCATGAGATGCATGAATCCCTGAATTCCTTACGTAAACTGTTGAAAAAATGCTCAATCTAAATATTACGATGGTTTTTATTCATTGATCAAGTGCATTTATATAAGAGAGAAGGCAAGTAGTTCAATAATTAATTAATTGTATACACTCGCCAGTTACACCGGTATACACTCGTCAATTATACCCATTGTTAACAATATAATACAATAACATTCTCTAACATTCCCCCCTTTATTACATTGTTCCTACAACTGTATCCCCTAAAAGCTTTTCTTCACATTGCCAAGCGACCCTCCTTAAGGCTTATATAGCAAAACTTGTTGATTACAAAATATATACATCTTTGTGAAGATCTTCCTTGAAGAAACAAATCCTAAATTAGGCAGAGCTCCTTCAAGTTGATTCTTAACCCTCATAAAGGTGTAGCCCCTAGCTGAATTCTCAAGTTCTTCCTCCCATGAACTCCCAAATCATAGATTCCTTGAATTATTCTTCAATAATCCATATTTAGCTCTCCAAACACATGGCTCCATCAAGTTGTCTAATGAACCTCAGAAGGGTATAATTCAGATCACAACCTAAAGTGCTCATTAGACAACCATCCATATTGAGCTCTACACCAAACCCCTTACCTATCTCCAAAAATCAAACTTCATGATATGTGCATTCTAAAAATCTATCAACAACAACAAGGAAAAGAAAGAAACTAAAACCAAAAAAATTTCTCATGCAAAGCATCATTTCAAAGAGAGAAGCTAACTTGAGATGATGGAAATTCCTCCATCCTCCAGTGCCACCAACCTCCAATAGTAAAGACTTCTTGTACTAATGCATTATTACCACCACCAAAATAGTCATTAGTAAAAGCTTCATCAAAAATAGTACCAAAGGATGTACTACAACCTTTGATATAGGAGTAACAAATCAATAGACTCTTGATCAATCACTACATCAATAAACTCGTACTTCATGGCTTTCACTGGAGACATGTAATTGT
>VDFB02070869.1:237597-305310 GCA_007258455.2 Sequoia sempervirens | reverse complement strand
AAACTTTGAGCTTTGGAAGCTCAAGATAGAGGATATGCTCATAAAAAAAGGATCAATGGGTTGCAATATTTAGAGTCAAACTTGTTTCCATGTCCTGAGAAGATTGAGAAAAATAAATAGAAAAATGAAAGGGTCTTAGTGTTGGTGTAAATAGGTGTTTTACCTAACTAGTTCACTAGTGAACCCTATTTGCACATTAAATTTACTTAGGTCCTAGGGAATCTTTCTAGAAGGTTGTTAGATGTCATAATATCTTATCTTATCTTGTGATATTTAATGATTGTGTCCTAAGTCATTTAATATTAGTTGATTTAGTTATCTCATGACATAGAATTAAGATATGTCATAATATTGTCTTATATTATGTCTCATCTTGGCTATATAACCAGGGGTCCTCATGTTTAATGAGTAATCATGCAATCATATTATATCATTACATCCCTTGATAGAATAACAGTATTCTCTCATACTTGATCTATCTTGTGCTTTCATGAAGTTCCTAGATCTTGGGTGGCTATAATCTTCAGCCAAATCTTGCATGGTGTAGAGTATTTTATGCCAAATCTTACACTTAGCAGGCTCTTTTTGGTAGACTTCATATTGTTGAATATACATTAAGAAGATAATATTTTAGGTTTTTGGAAGAAGTTGAGTGATATTTATTAGGTTAGTTCATTGGTAAATAAAATTATTCTAGGAAAAAATTTATAAAAATTATTCTAGGAAAAATTTGAGCATTCAACGTGATTAATATCTAGTTTTACTTCATTGGGGTGAAGATGGAGGAGGATCATTGTATATATATATATATATATATATATATATATATATATATATATATATATATATAAGAAACATATGGTATCACTTGGTGATGACAATAATGAGTACTACCTCTAAATTAATAATGGATGAGGTAGTTGCATTATACTTTTAGAAGAAATATGGAGAATTTTTGTTTAAATCAACTAAGGAGGCCATATATATTCATGGAATATCCCAAGAAAAAATGAGGACAAGAAGAAAGACAAGTCTAGATCTAAATTAAATTGGAGATTTGAATGTCCTTGTAAGACCAAGAAATTTTTTTGGAACTATGGAAAGTTTGACCATTTAAAAAGAGAATGTAAGGAGGAGAAAAAAAGAAGAGTGAATGTGATAATGAGTGTAAAAATTCCTAGGATGATTGTGGCTCCTTTGTCAGGGCCTTGCCTACACATGCATCAAATGGTGTATGGTTAATAGACTTTGATGCATCTTTCTACATGAACTCACAACAAGGTTGGTTCCTCAAATATGAAGAATATAACAATGGGAAGGTGTACCTTGGAGATGACTCTCATCTAAAGGTTGTTGGATTTAGAATGTTCTTGATTTGATTCCCTAATGGATGAGTGAAGGGGATCAATGGTATACTACATATCCCTAGTTTGGCATGGAACCTACCTTTTGTAAGTAAACTTAATGATTTGAGTGTGTAGGTTATTTTCTTGAGTGGAGGGTACAAGATGGTGAGAGGGCATATGGTGCTTGCTAATGGTGTTAGTAGAGGAACCCTATTCTAGTTGTATGTATGCATACTTTAATGCAATAACTCTTCTATTCTTGTAGTGAAGAGATTTGTAAAATCTATACCTTCACCATTAGAACCCACAACAAATAGGAGTGTTTCAAGTGAAGAGATATGCAAAATCTATATATTCACCATTAGAACCAACAACAAAAATGAGTGTTTCATCCACTTCCAATGGTGACATTTTTTGTGTACTTAAGGGTGATCATGCTTTGGAGACTAAGCTACTAGTTGAGAAGATAAAGTTATAGTATTGGAGGATGGGCCACATAGGTGAGAAGGATCTAAGGGTCTTGAAAAATAAAAAATTTATTCGAGGGTAAAATGAGTGTAATCTTGAATTTGATTTATGTGAGCATTGTGTATATGGAAAACAAAATTGTGTTTAATTTTATTCTATCTCTCACAAATCATCTGAGGTTTTGGATTTAATCCATTTTGATGTATTTCATCCTATTAATGTTCATTCAAATTATAGATTCATAAATTATATATTTCATTGATAACTACATAAAAATATGGGTATAATTTTTTAGAAGTAAATATGAAGTCTTTAGTCATTTTAAAGAGTCTAGGGCTTTTGCATTAGATTGGTAGAAAGATTAATATTTAAGGAATGATAATGGGAGTGAGTTCTATTTAGTAGATTTCAAGAGATTCTATAAGTATCATGGAATAGAGAAGCATAAGACAGATTTGTTCACCACTAAATAAAATAGAGTTACAAAAAAAATGGACATGATGTTGGTGGAAAGGGCTAGGAGTATGCTTAGTGGATCTAACTTGGAACATTTTTTTTTTTAGTAAAAGTAATTGCCATGGATTTTTGCCTTGTTAATAGGTCTCTTGGGTGAGTACAAGATCATGACGGGCTAAACAATGGCAATAGGCATAAAATATATATTTTTATTAACAAAAATACAAAAAACAAATATTTAACTTTTTGTTTTGGTCAAGTGAAAGTGAGTTTTGCTTTGATAAAAAACAAAGAAAAATTGATATCTATTTCTTATTCACAAAAAAGATACCCATTTTGTAAAAGTTAAAAAGTAAAAAAAAACAATCTTCCCTCTACCAAAACAACCCGTGACAGGGAAGAGTAGGGAAAAATGAATATTCAAAGTAGACAAAACTGAGATCCATTTTGGAGATAGTTTTTTAGCTCAAATCGACCATAATCTTGATATAAGTTAGTTGTCTTTCATTTTTTTGAGTTTTATCTAAATTTATTTAAAAATTTATTATGATTTAGGTTTTCATTTTTAAATTTTAGGAGTTAGTAAAAAATTGTATTTTTTATGTTTTGAATTGTAAATAGGTTTAAAATGATAGAGGAAGGTCAAAACCCAAACCCTCCTCTACCAAAACCTCCCTCAATTGAAGAACTATTTGACAGAAATATTAATTGATTGAATAACATTATAGAAATATATCATCAACACCTTTGATTGTCTTCAACGACATCTACATTAGAGGGAATTGTTTCCCATGTTAAAACCCTCACAAACCAACACGAGTCATTCCATCAATGGAAAGAAGCCAAGATGCAAGATCACTCTACTAGATTGTCATATGATCAAGTCAAAGACAGAGATAGCCAAAGCCATGCTAGTAGAGGATTTTGTCAATCCTAAAACTAAATTACATGTTGATGTACGCAAGCACAAATTTTCAATCAAATGGTCCACACATGAGGGTTTGAAAAATCATTTTTGGAATTGTTGGTAGATGATTTTTGATAAACCATTCAACAACAATCTTGATGTTCCTCTATATTTCTTCCACAACTATATGCAAAGTTTTTTTAAACCACCATGTCCACTATTTTGACTTTAGATATTTCCAAGAAGTAGGTAGAGGAATGCCTCAATATAGACTTGGAGCAATACGGTGCAAGGACCATTTATTCCTCGTCCTATTCCTTCTCCACCCCCAATAGCACACCCATCCATTGTTACAAATGCAAAAAATTAGATCCTCCATGTCATACACTTTTTGACTGGTAATTTGATTACATATAGTTCTTAGTTTGCACAGATGCATGATATTGATGCTCCTCCTAGTGGATCAATTGATATTGGTGGGCCCATTTTGTTTGCACATATTTGTATGCATCATTGTTGCACTGTGTCTTCATTTGTATTTAGGTCCTTTGGAAATACTAGTGAGCCACCCCTAAACAAATTTGAATATGATATCCCTCATATGACACCTTCACAAGATGGTCCAATAGGGTATATAACACAAGTGGAGGCATCAGAGGAAAGAACACAAGAAGGGCCATCAAAGGTTAGAGAAGAGAAGCAAGGCCAATCTTTTTTACAAGCAAAATTTAATGTTATTCCATAGTGTATTTTATTTGAAATTAATATATAACAAAGATTAGGACTAATTTATATAAGTTTGGAGGTAAATGTTGAAAGGTCATTGTAGATAGTGGCAACACTGAAAATTTAGTGTTAGAAGAGATGGTGGACAAGCCAAAGTTGAAAAGGCCAAAACATCCAACTCCCTACAACGTTTCTTGGTTGCAAAAAGGACACCAATTGTTGGTAAGTGAGCAATGCTTGGTTAATTTTCATATTGGTAATTAAAAAGATGAGATAATCCGTGATATTATGCCAATGGGTGCATGCCACATTCAGTTAGGCAAACCTTGGAAATGTGATAGGAAAACCATTCATGATGGCAAGACAAATTGTTATAAAATTAAGAAAGATGTGAGGGAGTTTATTACAAATCCCTTACAAGATAAAGATGAGGTAGAGAAACCAACATAGTTTACTTAGTTATTGGAAAACAATTCCTCAAGGACATAAGAAAGGAGAATGTATGATTTTCCTTCCTAGTTAACCTTGTGAGGTAGCAAGGAACGAGGAAGAATTTCCCATGGGAGTCCAATAAATTTTGGATGAATTCACATAGATTTTGATGAAGTACTTACTTGATGGATTACCTCTAGTAAGAAGCATAAGTCACTACATGGATTTGATACTAGGTGTTAGCCTACCAAATAAGACACCATACAAAATTACACCCATGGAGAATGAAGAGGTAAAAAAACAAGTGCAAGAGTTATTAGATAAGGGATTGATTACAAAGAGTCTCAATCCATGTGTTGTACATGTTGTACTAGAACCAAAGAATTATGGAGAAAGGAGAATGTGCACTAATTTAAGAGCCATAAATGAGATCGCCATTAAGTACAACTTTCCATTACCTCAAATAGATGACTCAATGGATTGTTTGAGTGGAGAAAATTACTTCACTAAAATTGACCTAAAGAGTGGGTATCATCAAATTGGGATTAAAGAAGGTGATGAATAGAAGACACAAGTCAAGACCAAGGATGGATTGAGTGGTTAATGTTGTGATTTGGTTGGAAAAATGCACCTAGCACCTTTATGAGATTGATGAATGAGGTAATAAAGCCCTTCCTTGGAAAAATTGTTATTGTTTATTTGGATGATATCCTAGTTTGTAGAAAAACAAAATAGGAGCATTTTACACATATTAGAGAAATGTTACAAAGATTGAAAGAAGAAAAGTTGCTTTTCAACTTAACAAAATGTAGCGAAAGTTGCTTTTCAACTTGACAAAATGTAGCGAAAAAAGAAATAATTTGTTTGGGTTTTGTAATATTTGAAGAAGGATTAAAGATGGACCCAAAGAAGTTCAAAGCATTAGTGAATTGGCCTTCACCTAAGAGCATGTTCGAGGCTAAAAAATTTCATGGCTTGGTGAGCTTCTATAGGAAGTTCATCAAAAATTCTAATGGGATATGTGCACCTATCATAGAGACAATGGAAGGTGGTATTGCCTATTCAATGAGAATTTGAATGAAGCAAAGAATAAATGCTCAATAAATAAAAAATTATGCTATAGTGCAAGCCTTGAAGAAGCAGAAACATTATTTGTTTCCTTGGGAATTTGTATTGTACATAGACCACCATGCCTTTCAACTCATCAACAACCAAGGTAAGTTGATCTAGAGACATGTGAAATGGGTGGAATTCTTGCAAAATTATTATTTTGTCTTGAAGCATAGAAGTGGAAGGTTCAACTAGGTAGCACATGCACTTGGCAAGAGATATTTATTGATAAATGAGTTAAGGCTCAATGGTGTTGGCTTTGATGCAATGAAATAGTTGTATCCATATGATCCTAATTTTAAGAAGTGTGTTTAACTAGTAAAAGTCCAATGGAAAAGGACAAGACTCCAAGGTTGAAGTATTTCATTCAAGATCGTTTGTTATTCAAAGGACATTTATACCTAGGGGTTCAATGAGAGAGAACCCAATCAAAGAAAATCATAGTGGAGGCTTAAGTGGACATTTTGGGATGGAT
Organism: Sequoia sempervirens; assembly: GCA_007258455.2. NCBI lineage: Eukaryota > Viridiplantae > Streptophyta > Pinopsida > Cupressales > Cupressaceae > Sequoia > Sequoia sempervirens. The sequence continues at coordinate 299,390 of VDFB02070869.1, read as the reverse complement.
AAGACATTGGCACAACTGAATGAAGGATATTTTTGGTTGGGATGAATGTAGATGTGAAGAGGTTAGTGTAAGGTTGTAGAATTTTCCAACATGCCAAAGGAGTAAAATAGAACACAATGTTGTATCATCCATTGCCTATACCAGAAAGAACATGGGAGCACATAAGTATAGATTTTGTCTTGGGATTGCCTCGAAGAAAAAGAGGTAATGATTCAATTTTTGATGTAGTAAATAGATTATCTAAGATGGTTCATTTTATACTGTGTCAGAAAAGTAATGAAGCCTCCCACATAGCTACGTTATTTTTCAGAGAGGTAGTTAGGCTGCATGGATTGCCTAAGAGTATTGTCTAAGAATGGGACACTAATTTTGTTGCCCATTTTTGGTGTACCTTGTGGAAGAAGTTAGGGATTAAGTTAGGGTTCAATTCAACCTATAATCCCTAGACTGATGGGCAGACATAAATTGTAAACAAGAGTTTGGGAAACTTATTAAGATGTTTGGTGGGAGACAAACCATATTAGTGAGATCTTATCTTGGCACAAGCAGAGTTTTCTTACAACTCAGTGAATAGAAGTGCAAGCAAGATCCCATTCTAAATAGTCAATGGGTATAGCCCTAGGGTTGTTGATGAGTTGAGGGATAATGCAAATTTGGACAGAAAGAGTGTTGTGGCAAAAGATTTTGTTAAATACATTCATAAGTTACACAAGGAGGTGAAGGGAAATTTAGAGAAGAGTGCCATCAAATACAAGAAGCATGCTAATATGCATAGGAGAGAACAAGACATTTAGGTGGGAGAATTGGTTTTAGCATATTTGAGAAAGGAGAGGTTCCCACATGGAACATACAAGTTAAAGTGCAAGAAAATAGGCCTATGCAGGGTGTTTAGGAATTTCTCATCCAATGCATATAAAATTGAACTTCCATATGGTATAGATATATCCCCCATTTTCAATGTTATTGATTTTACAAGTTTCATAGAGGGGAGACAAGTTTACAAGGGAATACACACTTGAGTTTATAAGATACAAAGGGTGGATACATTAGTTGTTTGAAAAGGATATTGAAGAAGTAGACAAAGTGATTGATTCTCGAATGGCTAAGATCAATGGAAAGGAATAAATGGAGTACCTAGTTAGTTGGAAGAACAAGTCTGTAGATGAAGCTTCTTGGTTGAATGTTGCAAAACTAAGTATAAAATTTTGATTCCAAACTTGTTAAAGGGCTCCTGAGTTCCCAACTCATGGAACATTTCACTTATTTGACATGTCTGATGCAAGAATATTCAGGTTCACAACCAATCCTACATCCACCAAAAATATTTCCTTGCTTTCTTGTCTGCTTGTTTTGGTTGGAGTTGATCAAAATCTGAAGAATTCTAAATCAAAATTGAGTAAATTATGGGGTCGTAAAACTTTTACCTACGTCTAGATATGCAAATTTTCTTAATGTACTAGATGCCTCTATTTCTTCACTAATTCGTGTTTGATCTTAAATTTCTTGCCAATCTTTAAGTCTATGCACTTCTGAAACTTTTTGTGCAAATAGGATAAATCCCAATACCCTTCATGTTCTCGCATATCCCTATGGACCTTAGTCCTCTACTTTCCCTTTGAAGTTGAATTCTTTCAGAACTTTTATGTGATACCAAATATTATTTGAGTACCCCTCCAAATTATACCAGGTCTTAATGACCTATGTTTTCCCACATTACTTGTGAGGGTGGAAATTTCATATGCTTCTAGACATATCCTATTTACCATCGAATTCCCACAATGTCGAACTTGAAATGGTGGAATGTTTTATGCTATATGGACTCCAAAAACCCTTAAATTTCCACTAGCATCCATAAGGTCTTAATTTTCCCACTGAAACGTCAATAGGTGTCAAAAATGACAAAAAATATTATAACGGCCTGTGTAGTGGGTCAAGGGCGCTAATAAATGCTCAACATGTGTCCTAAGGGGTTGTCATGCCAACTCCTTCGTTCTTGCTATTTAAATGGATTTGTATTCATTTTTAATTTAAGTTTTTAAATTCTTCAATAGGGTTAGAGAGGTTTGCAAATTGAAGAGGATTTCAATGTGAAGGTTGGGGAAAGTTATCTACTTTGAATGCATGAATGTTGTAGGGCTTAAATACCAAGGCGTGTATGATGGCATGCATGAATGTTGAACTGTATTATCATCATAATCTTTGTACTCTTGTTGTAATACATTAGTTACGTATTAATAAAGAGTCGTTCCATACACCACTACATCTACCATAACAGATACAGTTTGGAGCCTTGAGGCTCCACTTAAACAATGCTAGACCCAACCTTATTCAATATCACACCCTTCACAGTAACATGACATTAGGAGAGATTTAATACCTTTCTTTCACCTTCATATAACAATCCATATGAAATACTATTATCTAGGTCCTAAAAACAAGTAGGGGGATTCCTCCACGTAGGAATCGTCTATGTGTTAGAGGGAACAATGAAATGACAAGATGGAGTAGCCAAACAAGAAGTGGCCACCACATGAGAAGACTAAAGCTAAATCAATGTTGAAGGCATAGCAATTGGGTGACCAAAGTGCAAGGTAGTTAGAACTCTTTGATGGGAGCTAACAAAGTAGTTGGAGCATGGCATTCTAGATTCACACTAGGAACAAAAGAACCCACATCCTAAGGAGACTCATCGCCTTGAGAGAAGCCATAAACGAGAAAGTTAGAAGCATGAATAGTCGAGCGATATTTGCATGCATTTTTTTACCACGTCATTGAGCCCTTGCATCAAGAGAGTGGACAATCAACAACTAAATGGTTGATGGTAAAACATCGTCTAAATCTGAAGGGGAGACCCTGATGCAAGAGCATCCAATGGTGTAAGGGCAATCCTGCATCACCCAAAAAAAGAAAGATTTTAATTTCTTGTTGGTTGTTTCTTAGATGTTTTTGCATTTTTGGATACCCCTTTAGCTATTAAAATATTTGAAGCCAAATTTGAGGCCCTTAGAGGCTCCGGATGGGCCCGAAAATTTGTGAAAATCCAAAGTAGTTGGCCGTAGGCCTTCCTTTGCACACATCATCTTTTTGAGAGCCTTTTGAAAAGGTATTATCATTGAAAATCCGATGGTTGGATTAAAAGTTATGGCTTCCGGAAGTTGGTGCATTTTTAGAAATGTGCTAATTTCCGAATGTGAATTGAAATTTGAATTTCAAATTGTAATTTGGGTGCCAAACTGCCAAAACTCATTTGAATGTTTTTTTGACTCCAAATTCAAAAGGAGCTCTATTTATGGGAGGGATTTCTAATTTTTGGTAGCTTTTTGGGGACAAGTTCGCATATTGTGAAAAGGGGTTTTTCTATAATTCTGTAATTTGCATATTTCTAGAACTTGAGGATATCAAATCCTTTGCATGTAAGAAGATCATTTTCAGAATAATAAAATAACATTCTCTATTTGGTGTGTTAATTTTCTGTGTCTCAGGTTGCACCCTCGTCAAACCCTCATAATCAAGTGGTTGAGTCCAAGGCCTATCCCCCACCATCAAAACCATGTCCCCATAAAGAGGTTTGGAGATATCAATGTCCACCAAGAAATGAGCGAAAGTAGAATGACCCATGTAAGAAATGCTTGAATTAACTTTTGAGAAACAACCAATAGAGTTGCCTATGGCCTCATAGTAGGAATCTTTCCAAAACTAGAGAGGGGGCTTCAAAAGGTGAACCCATATAGATCTGACATTGAGAGGTTTAGAAAGGGGGTTGAAGGAAGCAGGCCAAGGCTTGGGCAAGAGAGAGTGCTCACCCCACATTTATTGCCCGTCATCAAGCACCAAATCCCTATCCTTTCAAGAGTCAAAAAACACTATGAAGAAACCTCTGGCACAAAGGAAGAGCTTGATCTTTCGCTCAACAATAGGCCTCTAAGAATCAAAGATCCCTTTGTGTAGATTGAGAAGGGGAGGACAAGGATTGTAGAATCTACAAACCAATCCCCTACACATATAAAAAAAAATCATTTTCAAGTCACCATCGAGGAAGATTTGGCACAAGGGAAGGGCTATAATTTGTTTTGCAATAGAGAAGCAACACCTCTCACACCCTTAATGTTGGAAAAGATTATGAACAACTAGTACTTATAGTCAACTTTGTAACACTAGCAGGTAGGGCACCCAAAGAAACAAGTCTCTTAAACAAGGGCAAAACCAACCATGCCATTGCCTAAAACTACCCATGTATAGGTCGAAAAAACCTTACAAGAACCCATGGGAAGGTCACTCGGATCGAAGACATCCAAGCTCCCAACACCAAGTTCAAGAGAATAGTGAACGAGAGAGCCAGTGTCAAAGAAACAAGTTAGTTAGACTACAAAATACTAGGGCATGTGATCACAAATCAACCGTTGAAATACCATAGGGAAGGGTGTCAAATTCAAAGGGTACAAGAATATATTCAATAAGCATTGAATCTGTGGATGGGGTGACAAAACAAAGGGCGTGAATGAAAAATTTGATGCAAATGCTATAACGATTGGGATAGCCATTAAAATATCCTTAGAATGATGTGACTAATGTGTCATTAGGGTCTTGCCAAGACTCTTGAAGTATAAATTCATTATCAAACCAATATATGATGTAGAAAGTGTCGATGTAGATCAAGGTATGGCACATCTTTGATATTAATCCTTTGAAATTACAAACTCAAAAATGACCTATAAAGGCTAGATCAATGAATTTGCCACTTAAATAAGCAAAAGAGAAATGGTTGCCCCAATGAAAATGTGCACCCCGATAAACTCACCAATTTCCATAGGAAAAAACATCACAAAGTGGTGAATGATATATAAGGTAGTGAGTTAGCATTTGGAATGCAAAAAAAAAAAAAAAAATCCAATTCTGAAGGTTGATCTTCCAACTTCTCACCTTTTTGGATATGTACAGAGTAGTTATCTACCTTCATATCTAGGAGAGGGTTAGACTTTGGTGGTGTGTAGAACTATTATTAAGACACTAGATGTGTATGCAAATCTATATCTAACAAGGGAGTGTTTGTTTGATGTGCTCAAAGCTCTTTAGTCATTGTTGGAGCTTGATGAGATTAAGTTTGCTTATGCAATCATTATACTCCCTTATTATATAGTGGAACATGGAGAAGTCACACTTTAGGCTAAAGTTTTTCACCAAATTAGAATTTCTTTAGGTCAAATTGTATCATGTTAGTTTGATCATGTTGATATGTTTCATTTATGCATTTGTTGATGTTAGGATTTCACCTAAACACTATTGTACATGTCTTTGAACATTGGAATCTATTGCACATGGTAGAAGTGTTTTGTTTAGGTGTGTTAAAAGGTCTTGACAATGCAATTTCTTTGTTGATGATTGAGTGTGTGGAGTACCACCCAAAATTATAGATCAAGTGGTAGCAAAGTAGTCAAATCCATTAGGTTTTTTTTTTCTTGATTGTAGGGGTTGCAAGTGTCTAGATCTATGAGGTCAAGTGGAAAAGGGATTTTATTACATTTTGATCATAAAATCAAGGGAGTGGTTAAGATTGGTGAACATAGCGAGAATGGAGAGAGATGATGGAAAAGCAAGATTTTAGAGGTTGGAAGAGGATGTGGCAAATATACCAATGGTTGAGGAAAATCTTAATAGGTTGGAAAGCATGATGTGTGCCTTGATAGCAAAAAAAAAATGGTTATGAGGTGCACTAAAAAGATGAATCCAAGAAAGCAATTAGGTCAAGGAGAAAAATTGAAATCTAATAAGTTTTCCAAAATTGAGAACTAGATATAAAACTCTATAATGGAGAAATGAGTGTAGAGAAGTTGGACCAATGGGTGTTCCAAATGGAGTATTATTTAAGTCTGCACCAATTATATCCACAACAACAAATCACTTTTGTAATATAGAAATTGTTAGCCATGATCTTACATGATACGAGAGCTATGCAACCTATTTGGAAATCCAAAAAGTCACAATGGTGTCAAGTGAGAAGACTTAAAGTTACTATTGAAGAAACTATTTTATCCCATTTGCCATAAAGGATGAATGTGTACACAAGAAATTATTACACATTAATGTTCACATTATTTTAATGAGTGGAAGACTTACCCTTGCAAACATGACATGAGTTGATCTACAGATGAGTAGAATGTTCAATTGATAAAACACAAACGATCGACGATAAGGACCCTATCTATACAAGTCAAAGGGTCCTTGGAATTCCTTCAAAATCAATGTTTTCAAAAGGGCTATGAATGATTTCCTAATGGATGCTTTCTTGGATAGCTTCTTGTTCACAAATGAGAGCAAGAGGGATTGATAAAGTAGTTGCTGCCTCTATAACACCCTTTTTCTTTTGAAAATTAGAGCCTCATTTTGACCCAAATGCTTACAACGTTCCATTTGGACCCTCTACATGTTCCTCTATATATTATGGTGTAAACTTATGAGTCTTATTGATATTTGATAAGAGACATTTTTAGACTCATAAGTTTTCTGTCATTTGGATCATGATCATCTTCCTTAAATTATTATCTTTTATTTTCTTAGATCGTGTCTAAATTATTTTGATTTATGATTATACTTGAGTTCAAACCTTTATTATCCATGGGTAAATTGATTTAAAATCTGGTGTCTGAGTTAAATTGTATTAGATGATGGCGAGGAGCGAAACTTCGGGTGGGAGCAGAGTAGGGCAGAGTCCGGATCACCACATCAACACCAGAACCAGACAGGAGGCATGCAACAGCGGTTTGCAGTCTGGCAGATGGGGAGAAGAAATGGATCAGGAGATCCCGATGCAAGCTTTTAGAGCAGAAATCAAGGATGGTTGGCAAGCTTATGGTTCGATTCGCCCAGAGCAACACAAAACCGACCACCCAAATTATGGGAATTACAGACCCCAGTGGGTTTTCGAGCGCGGAGGCTGGGTGGATAAAAACTTTCAACCCCAGACCAAGAAATGGCACCCTAATCCCTCTCAGGATGTTTGGAACCAAAGGCACCCAAAAGGAACACCTCAGCGGTATGCTAGCCAACGACAGCAACGGCCCAGATGGCAAAAGGAAGCCCTGTGGATCAAGCCGAGAACTCAATGGAAGAAGCAGCATTATAGGTATGGAAACCTGCAGGATGGGAATGGTTCGAGGCCAAGAGGCTCTGGCAATCAAGAGAATGGGAGGTTCAGGAAAACCTCAATCCCAAATGCAGACGCCTCCAAAAACTAGAGATCCAAACCACAGGACAGAGGGAAGAGAGAGGAAGGTGCTCACCTTAACCCAGAAGAGAAAGGTAAAGGGATTCTGGTGAACAATGTTGGTTCGTCGCGGATGATTGGGGAATCAACTGGCAAGTCTATCCTTGAATCCAAGCTTTCAATCGATCTTGAAGAGGAAATCAATCAAACAAGAGACATCTTGCATGTAATTGACTGGAGTCCAAATTTCAACCCATGGAATCACATGGTGGAGGAAAGTGCAACATGGATACGCCTATGTAATCTACCGCCAGATTACTGGGAGGAAGAGACTCTCAAAAGCATTGGAAGGAAACTGGGCAAATTCAGGTATATGGACAACATTCTCGAGGATGAAGTACTGGGATCATACTTCAGAATGTGTATTGCTATTCCGTCTCATCAAGCCCTCCCAGTGGAAATTGAATTGGTTTCTAGAGCAAGTCGATGGAATCAAAAAATAGTGAGGGAATATCACCTAACACTATGCCCTAGATGCAAATCGGTAGATCATGGAAGGAGCGCCTGCTCTTCTGTGGTGTCAGTCTTGGGTCTGAATAGGTATGATCAGAATAAGCTCTTTGAAGCATCATAAAAGAAGTTAACTCCAATAGGAGGCCCCATCACAGATTCGGAAATGGATCTGATAGACAAGGTTTGGTCCAGAAGAGGGGCGAATGATCTTGTACCAAAAGAAAGTTCTATAACAGGTGTTCTATTTCCAGAGACACTTCTCCAAGATCAGACAACTCAGTCGGATGTCCCAATTGTGAACAGGGCTAGAAATATACAGATTTCAGTGCAGGAAACTGAAGGTAACTCCCACCTTTACGAGCATTTTGATGGTGCTTGTATCCACCCCTAGAAGGAGTTGGGGAAGGAAAGCTCCAGGCTAGATGGGAAGATTGTTACGGATCCAGAAACTTATGCTAAAGACCCAAACAAGATCTCTGTAAAGTATTCAAAAGTAAAGAAAGGAGAAAATCAGCAAGGCTCCTCTGAAACTCACCAGGAGATGAAGACTGATGACACCCCAGGAGACTTTGATCCTAAACTTGACAATGACAATGGGAATCAGACTGATGGAGAAAGAACCCTTGAAGATGAGAGGATTGAAAGTGAAGGCCTAGAGGTGGCATCCTCTGAATGCTTGGAGGCGATTCTAGATGAACAAATAGAGAAGGAAGAACTCATCAGGAAGATTTTGGAATTGGATGCTATGGAGGTAGAAGAAAATAGGATCTTGCACAATGAACAGGAAGAAGTGGAGGGATCTCTAGATACGGAGAAGGAAATCCAGAATATGGATGGGTTTGGGATAGAGCAAAATGTCCCAAATAAACTGAAACCCGATTGTGGGAAATCACCCAGGAGGAAAAGAGGTAGGAAATCAGTAACGGAACTGATAAATCAGACAAGCTTGGCAGATGGACAAATCAAACTCACTGAAATTTTGAAATCTGGGAAGGGGGGCCCCCTTCCCCTGGCCCCATGATGCTCACATGGAATGTTAGGGGCCTCAATGCCCCTAACAAACAGCGCCTGGTCAAGCACAGAATAAAATTGACAAAAGTTGATATTGCACTGCTATAGGAAACAAAATTGAACACTATGGATTTAGAAGCTTTCACTAGGAAATTGTATGGTTGGCAATCAGTTGGGATTCAGGGGAGAGGTGCTTTCGGTGGTCTTGCAATCCTTTGGGATAGCAAGAGGGTGTTCTTTGAAGCAACTGCAGGAAATAAAAACTAGATTGGTGGCACTGTCCACTGTTACAACCTCAATAAAAATACAATTGATCAATGTTTATGGCCCAACCCCACCAGCAAATAAGAGAAGGGTATGGTCTGAGATAGAAGCATTTCTAAGGGAATCGTGTTATGAACATACAATTATTGGTGGTGATTTCAATGCAACTCTTCATCTAACGGATAAAAGGGGTGGCATCCAAAGGGCTCTCCAGTCACAAACAGATTTTAGTAGCTGGGTAAATAGAATTAACCTGGTGGAATTGGAAACTGGGGAAGGGGTCTACACTTTGAACAATAAACGCAAGGGTTTCACGCAAATAGCAGAAAAATTGGACCGTTTTTTCCTACACGGGGACTTGGCTTCATTAGACACAGAAATAAAAGCCTCGGTTATCCCATGCACAGGGTCTGACCATTTCCTAGTCCTACTCACATTCAGGAATGAAAGCAGACCACATCGTTGCCCCTTTAAATTCGAGAATATGTGGATGCAAGACAAAAATTTCTTCGAGCTAAAAGAATCATGGTGGCATATGGAGCAATTTGAGGGCTCTAAACTCTTCTAGTTCATTTCCAAGCTTAAAGTCATCAAAAAACAACTTCTACTCTAGAATAAGGAGTTATTCAAAGATATCTTCAAAGAAAAAGCAGAACTGAAGGTAGAGCTTCATTCTCTTAACGAGGAGGTGATCAGGAGAGGAATGGACCAAGACAGTTTCGACAAAGAAAAGAGCCTGATAGCGAACTATGAAGACATCTTGGCAAAGGAAGAGATATTTTGGAGACAAAAGTCATGAGAAACATGGATAGAAGCTGGAGACAAAAATACAAAATTCTTCCAAACTATGGTCAAGCATAAGAGAACTGCAAATAGGATTCGTAGTATCAAGTTGGAGGATGGCACAAGTACTGAGGATCCAAGGGAAATAGCAAAGAGTGTTGTCTCTTTCTTTGAAGACATCCTGAATAACAAGGAGGGATCTTGGTTAGAAGCCTAGAACCATTTACTGGGGAATATACCAAAACTGATAACAGAAGAACAAACATAATGTTAATAGGAAAATTCACAAAGGAGGAGATAGAAGCGGCAGTCAAACATCTCCATCCGGACAAAGCCCCTGGTCCAGATGGATTCCCAGCAAGTTTCTTTCAAAAATGCAAGAACATTGTAGGTGACGATTTGGTTCAAGCGGTGGAAGCCACTAGGAACTCTGGGGTAATGCTCAAGGAAGCAAACAACACATTCATAGCACTGGTCCCGAAGAAGGAACAAGCTGCCAGCTGGGAGGAGTTCCGACCAATTTCCCTTTGCAACACCATTTACAAGATAATGTCAAAAGTAATGACCAATAGTCTAAAGAAAGTGTTACCCTCCATCATATTGGAAGAATAGACAGGGTTTGTTCCAGGGAGGTCAATCCTAGACGGGATCATCATTGTACAAGAAACTTTACACTCGATTCAAACAGTTAAAAAAGAGAGCATGCTAATAAAAATGGACATCAAAAAGGCATATGATAAAGTAGACTGGAGGTTTCTGTGTAAGTGTCTCGAGGCATTTGGTTTTTCAAAACAATGGATCAACTGGATATTCCAATGCATCTCAACCCCACAGTTCTCAATCTTAGTCAATGGTTCACCAGAAGGTTTCTTTGAGACTTCAAGGGGTTTGAGACAAGGAGATCCCCTTTCTCCCTTTCTCTTCATTATTATGGCAGAAGCTTTAGGCAGAAGCTTAAAAAAGGCACCGGAGCAGCAGATTATTCAGGGCATCAAAGTCACAAACAACATAAATGTCTCACATCAACAATTTGTAGACAATACACTGTTGTTGGGTGCAAGTAGACGGAAGGAAGCTAGGGAGTTCAAAAGGATCTTAGACAACTATGCAAAAGCCTCGGGTCAAGTGGTGAGTAAGGATAAATCGGAAGTCTTCTTCTTTAATACCCCTATTTCTATAACGGGTGCTATTATTAGAATCCTGGGTTTTAAACAAGGGAGACTCCCTTGCAAATATTTGGGTATCCCACTGAATTTTGGAGCCAGAACAGCAAGGTTGTGGGATCCACTTAAAGATAAAGTAGAACAAAGGTTATCCTCGTGGAAAGGGAAACTACTGTCAGGGGCAGGGAGGTTAGTCTTACTTCAATCTCTTTTATCTGCCCTTCCCATATACCTTTTATCATGCATTTCCTTATCCAGTGGCGTGAACAAACAGTTAATACAAATTATGAGGAGATTTTACTGGCAAGGTGTCTCAGAAGAGAAAAAGATGGCACTGACTTCATGCAAAAAGATCTGCAGACCAAAGGCTTGTGGAGGAACAGGATTGAAGAATCTAAAATGGCAGAACAAAGCCCTGGGCGCCAAACTAATATGGCGGATGTACTCTCATCTGAACCAAAAGTGGGTCAGGATTCTCCAGAACAAATATTTGGCGTCATCGAATCAAACGAGTATCTTCACAACCCCTAATCCACCGAAAGGTTCTAAAATATGAATTTCATGCTGGAGTGTAGACAGTTAATCATTGACAGCTTGTCCTGGGATGTGGCGGATGGCAGAAAAACTCTCTTCTGGGAAGACTCCTGGGGTGGTTGCCCTGCTATTGACCACCTTATGCAAACAGAAGCCTTTAAAAATCAGTTTAAATTAGCATGGGGAGACAAGGTAATCGACTATCTCAACATTAGGGAAGGGGATCCACCCATGGATTGGAGCTGGAAAGAATTTGAAGTTGTTTGTCAAAATGAAGCTCTATTATCACAACTAAAAACAATTTTGAAAGCAAGATTTCTAGTATTGAGGAAAGGGCAAGATCAGTTAGTCTGGGCAGGGTCAAAAACAGGATAGTATAATTCAAAAGAAGGTTACAAAATGTTGATCAAATATCAAAACATGAGCAAGGAGTTGCTTCCTACTGACTTATGCTGGAGTAGCCTTTGCCTCCCCAAGGTAGGGATGTTCTCTTGGGCGGCTCTTCAAGGGAGAATTGTAACTACAGAATGGTTTACAAAACTGGGCTACCAAGGTCCGTCTAGATGTGCTTTATGTGAGGCGGCCTGTGAGACGATGAATCATATCCTGTTGTGCTACCCCTTTTCCTTAAGATGTTGGCAATGGTTATGTGCTAGGCTGGGATGGTCCTCAGCATTACCCAATGACATCCTCACTCTCTTCAACTCCTGGCCCAGGATTCAAAAGTTAAGTCTTTTTGGTATCCTTTGGACGATTTCCCCCTCTCTACTAATTTGGGAAATCTGGAAAGAGCGGAATAGAAGGGTCTTCCAGGTGAAAAAACTTGATGAGGAATCCTTCTTGAATAAATTGGAAGGGGCTCTAACAGAAGTGGTTAATAACATAAATTTGAAGCATATCAAGCAAAATGTCTCCTTTACTGAATGGGACAGTGCAATCAGGGAGGTGTGGTTGGGGCTTAGTATCCCCCCCTTTTTTGGTCAAGGCAAAAAGGAATCTAAGAAGTTAAGGGCTGAAGGGAGATGGTCGCCCCCAGCTTTCGGGTGGTACAAGATGAATTTTGATGGTGCCGCACGGGGCAACCCAGGGAAGGCTGGAGCAGGATGCATTGTCAGGGACTGGAAGTGCTCAGTGGTAGGTCAAAAGGCAATTCCTCTCGAACAAACAACTAACAACTTGGCAGAACTAAGAGCACTATTGGAAGGACTGAGTCTGTGTAAAGCATTGGGTCTGTCTAAGATCACAATTAAAGGTGATTCGGCAATTATAATCAATGCTTTGAGGACATGTTCAACTCCAAACTGGAAACTAAGAGCCTTTTTAGATAGAGCCCTGGAACTTCTGAATTATTTTGAGGAGATAACCATCAATCACGTCTACAGAGAATTGAATAAGGAGGCGGATGTTCTTGCAAACTTGGCGGCAGACGACATTCTGGTAAATACATCAAGGACAGTTTAATGAGCGGCTATGCTGGCTCGTCTTCAGCCCAATATATGTGTTGTAAATTAGTATGTTCATATGTTTAGGGAGTCCGTCTGGCTGAAAGTCAATCTTCAGCCCAATCTATGTATTCGTTGTAGGCAGGAGGCGCATCAGGGCTAACACATTCTCTGCCTGTGATGGCTGGTTTGGAGCTAAGCTCGACTGGCTGTTTTCATATTTTGTAATTTCTCATTTTAGACAATTTAATATGGCTTAGGCCTTTTACTGATCAAAAAAAAAAAATCTGGTGTCTGAGTTTTAGTTCGGACTTAATTAGTTTATGAATCCTAATATGCCATGTATCCCTTTTTTTCCTAGGTCCATTTTATTTCTTTTTTCCTCAAGTCCATATTTTCAAACCTACCCTATTTATTTTTCCTAGACCCGAGTTGCACTTCTAGATTCTACTTGATCCAAGAGCTCATGTCTGAAAGTAATAATTTAACCCGCTTGCTACCAAGTCCTAGATGTTTAGTCTGATATCTTTTGAGGACCCATCCATGATTTAGTCCCAGATTTTGGTTTGATTCAATGCAACTATTTTCATGAACTTAAGCTCAATATTGACTTGCTACCATGTATCATTTTTTAAGAGCGCCATGCAACACAAAAGACAACTAAATTTTGACAACCCCCCTGCACTTTAATTTCACGGTTCCATACAATTTGGATGACTATAATAAATTTAGAACGTGAAGATGCTTTAAATTTGGTTTAAAATTCTTGTTTAACCAAAAAAAAATTACTTTTTGGACATAACAATTATTTTGTTTGAATATGTAAATTTTATTACATGGAGACATGGATTATTTAAAGTTCATGGGAAATTGGATGCTCCATGTCCAAGTAGCCATAAAATAAATGTAAAATGATAAAAAAAATTGTCCTACAAGCTCAATACCAACTCATTGGCAGCTGCAAGTCCCATATCAGGGATGCAAACTGCACATTTGAGGGAATTTTGTTCTCACTTTTTAATATTATTTGTCCTTTTAGAATTTTTACGGTAGGTCTAACATAAACTTAGTTGGACTTTTGGACTCAAGGACGTTAAAAGTTAAGAGACCATTTTTAGCTAGCTGTAAAGAGGTGTGTAAGATCACTTATTGCACCCACATGAAGTGCTTGTGAATTATTTGGACTCTTTTGGGTTTTGGGGTTTAGAGAATCAACAGTGAGGTATATTCTATTAAGATAAGTTACCTTCGAAGGAGGGCAAATGTGTTCAACTAACAGGAGTTACTTTTAGAGGATGTCACATGACTCCAACATGGACTACTTGGACCAAGACTTGGCTCATAGCTTGAGCCTGTGGTTTTGAAAATCCATTTGTAATTTTCAAGGTCTACTTCGCCTATATAAGCCTATATAGTTAGGGTTTGGAATGGAGCCTGTATGGTGAATTTTATGCAGGTTTATGTTGTCAGAATTCTTCCAAATATAAGGGTGCTGATCTATTTGAAGCACCACAACTCTCAGAGTGTTTTATAATCTTTATGAAGAAAATAAGTTTTTTCAAAGTCTATCATGTGTTATTATTTGGACTCTTCTTGGTTTTGGGGTTTAGAGAATCAACAGGGAGGTATATTCTATTAAGAGAAGTTACTTTTGAAGGAGGGCAAATGTGTTCAACTGACAGGAGTTACTTTTAGAGGATGTCACATGACTCCAACGTGGACTACTTGGACCAAGACTTGGCTCATAGCTTGTGCCTATGGTTTTGAAAATCCATTTGTAATTTTCAAGGTCTCCTTCGCCTATATAGTTAGGGTTTGGAATGGAGCCTGTATGGTGAATTTTATGCAGGTTTATGTATTCAGAATTCTTCCAAATATAAGGGTGTTGATCTATTTGAAGCTCAGAGTGTTTTGTAATCTTTATGAAGAAAATAAGTTTTTTCAAAGTCTATCATGTGTTTACTATTATTGGTCTGCTGCAATTGTTTTAGATCTAGCTTACATTTGTTGCTTCTGTTTTTGGATTAAGCAAAATTTTGACTTAAAAACTACAAAGTTGAATCCTGATAAAACATCATAATAAGAAATTTGTCGTATTTCCTTTCACAAGCATGACATATTAGTCTTGCCTCTGTACAAGTTATCCAAACGTTGTCTTTGTAATAATTTGAAATATTAAAAATTACAATCAGTCAGACAGCAATAGCATTCTACATCTAATCAAAAAAATTAATAAAATATTATCTTCAGAATTGCCAGCCAAATGAGTTCTTTTATATAATAACTTTTGGAGTTTACCATTGGACTTGACACAATTAGTTGATTACATATTAATCAAAAAACGTTATTTTAAAAGATTGCACTCGTCTTGGTATAAAGGCCAGGAAGAATTTGAAAACATAAGGCATGGCAGGCACATAAGTATTTTGTGAATGCAAGACGTGGAATCACAGGAAAACTTAACCATAAATTTTAAAGTTAAAATTGGCTTTTCTTAAATAGTGGATTTTTTAAATCCTCATACAAGAAGTTGAACATCCATCAAAATATATACATATTGTGTTAGAAATCTGCAGATCTTAATTTTCAATCGGCAAATGCTTGTTTGAAGCATTTTAACAATGAAACTATGAATTGGTGAATAGCAGCCATTAAAATTTCCTCACGGGGCTGTAGAGCAAATTTAACAAATACTTATTCACCACCAAACCAAAGATCCCTGATGTTTGTAGTCACCAATATAAGAGGAACTAAAGCCAGAAGCCTTGGAATACACAGAATAAGCAGGGAGCAAAAAAATAATGTATACAAATATAATTTCCAACAAAACTTAAAGATCATAACAGAGTTAAAGGAGATTCAGTGAATAGCTCTACAATACCGAAGACAAAATAAACAACATAACCACCAACCATGACACCTAAGTGTATTGCCAAACAAAACACCAATGTTGGGTGAAAGTAGAAAACCTTACATATTTTGAGAAACATCGGTCAAAACACATTTTTTTGAGCAGAATCATCTGGGTAGGGCTATTTCTTTGCTTCCGTCACTGATGCTATAGAAATTCCTGAAAAGAAAAAACAAAATCTACACCATAACAATATCCCCAGACAGCAGACCTCATCAAATCTCAAACTAAGGTTAATCCGTTATATCCATTTATTCAATTACCCATTTGTATACTAACCTGCCATATCAATGCATTAACACTTTTCTTTCCACTGCTTTGGCATCAACATCTCATAAAGCCACATGTTATTTACTTGATTGAAAGATGTGGTCCCCAAAACACAAAGAAGAATTTTTATCCCAAATCTTGAGCTTGGCACAACAACCAGATAGCATAAACATCAGATAAGCAGCAGCTAGACAGTCTACGTAGGTTAGAACTGAAGCGTCCTCTAGCAGCATCAATAATCATCACTATCTGTGAAGTTTAACAAATCCTTCATCCAACTTATAACTGCCAAGTCTAACATCACGATGTCTTCGGTTTCTTTGGAGGACCCATTGCTCCAACTTCAGGCTTGCGTTTGATCCCTAAGAAATGCTCAACCTATGATGAAGGCAATGATGTGAGTGCTAAGGCAAAACAAAAAATTATGGCATATAAATAAAATATGCATAATTATTCTGGAATTCAAATTTTGTGGTAAACACAACAAAGAAAAATGTGATGAAACATAATGATAGCACAAACCTTCTTATCACCAAGCATTGGTGTCAAACTTCCTGGGTGCTCCTTCTCAACTGTTGCAAAACCACTTCTTGGATCGCTAGTTTGCCTATGGCAGCCCCAAAACATTGACTATTCAGATTATTACTAACAATAATCAAACACATAGAGAATGCTTTCAGTAAAAGAACTCTTTCTTGGTCAAGACAGATGACGAATTTACCCTGGTTTGATTTGACCACTAAGAACAATATAAGGAGTCCGCAGCTTGGACTGGACATCGCGCATTTTCTCCATGGACATTAATGGGGTGTCTCCAGTATTCATTTTCTTTAGCTTTAACTCCTCCTGATACTGTTTCATCCGTTTCTCTTGTTTCATTTTGCCAGGGCCTTTTCCATGGAACTTGTGTGATAGCTTTCGAAATGCTTCCTTAGGTGTCATCTACAAAAATAGACAGAGCATCAAATGACTCTTTGTTTCTTTGAATAATACAATAATGCAGTTTTGAGCTATAAACTATAAATAGGCTTTAAGAACACAACATTTCTAGAAATAAAGGTACTTACAACACGACCAAACTCATCTAGACGGTCCAGAAGTATCTCCTTTGGTCCATCATTGTCTCGGACACCAACAAGCTTGCTCTTCTTTTTATCCATATTCCTTCCACCCCAATCAACTGTCTCACTGAATGCACCCCTTTCCTTCAACAGTTGCAAAGCACCTGCCAAACCTTTTCCAACAGAAGCTTCTTTAATCATGTCATCTTGTATCACTTCTTCCTCCGTGTCTGCTTTATGATGGTCAGATTCTGCCGTGTTCATCAATTCTGCCTTGTTCATCGATTCTGCCATCCACACACCTTTTTGTTCAGGAGGAGAATCTTCTTTTTGAGGTTCTGAAATATTATCCTCTTCATTGAAGACATCTTCGACTGCAGGTTTGTGAGATTCTGGTTCCAAGAACAAGGAAATTCCATTAGAAGAACACAGAAAATAAAAAACATTATATGAGAAATAAAACTCATCAACGCTGTATTGATGAAAGGAGAAAATTCCTTGTAAAATAGAAGTGAAAAATCCAATCATTATTTATTATATCTTTTATTTTGCTACGCACCCTCATCAAGCTGTAAACCCCACACAAATTCTTCCATCTCAGTAAATACAACTTTACTGTCTGGTGCTTCATTTGATGACAGGCTTTGGACATCTCCTTTCAACTGATTTGCAGATACTGCTATACGAGCTACTGCCTGAGGACCAGAGCCAATACCTTTGGCTTGTTTCTTTAGAGCTTCTTGCCTTGCCTTCTCCAGTGATTTGTATAAATCTTCATCCTCCCCACCAAAAACAGTATCACCATCATCATCTACCTGCATTTCTTCTGATGGTTTTGCATCTCGAAGCCCTCTGGAAGCCTCTGCTGCTTTATTTAATGCAGCTTCATAAGCATTTTTCCGTTGTTGAGCTTCTGCTTTCTCTGCCTCCTCCTTCAAAGCCCTTCTTTGCGTATCAGCCCTGGAACCAAGGTCTTCAACACCCAATCCAGAAGCAATTGCTTCTGCTTCAAGTGCATCAACATCCAGCTTATCCTTCTTCCGCAACTTCTTCTTCTTCTTGGGTTTCTTGAATTGAAGCATTTCATCATGAGTATAATAATCGGATGTGCTTATTCCAGGTTGTGCCAGTGATTGCTCAGCTTGATTGCCCATGACTGCACTATGCAACTTCTTACGTATCTGAAGCAAACAAAAAACTATTGTCAAGTGCCTAATCCAAAGATGGAATCTTGATTATAAGATACCAAGCTTGCATTCTTACCAATCAGCATGAAATATACCATAGAAGCTTCTGGTATGAAACCAGAAAAACAAAATACCTTGTAACTTGTTAAAACAAAAATAGCCTGCTCCTAATATAATTAGTTAAAGAACAAATATATTCAGTATACCTCATCAAGTTTTTTCTGGTGTTCATCATTAATACCTCCCGTTTCATCCAGGGTCACCCCCTGAAAAGAATTTAAGCTATCACTTAAACTATGTACAAGATAAATATTTAAAAAAGAGTTTGAAGCAGATGAAGTCCATAAAAATTGAACATCAGGAATAAAACTGACCTCCTCTTTAAATGGATCATCATACTGAGGAAGAATTGTTTTTACTGCATTTATGTCATTTTGAAATCTATCAGAAAAAATAAATAGTCGGTTAGTTTTCCCAAGCCTGAAGATATAATATTCACAACTTGATAATCAAAATAACTATCCCACTTACTTGTCTTCATATATCCCAGGCTTCTTTTTGGCTGCCTTGTAGGCGTCATTTCTAGCATTCTGCTCTCCAATTTCAATGTTTTCAAGCATATCAACATCTGCAATGATAAGTACAAAATAATCATTGCACCAGCCACAAAATATTAAAAAACAAGAGTCCAAATTATGCAGGTAACTGCTTTATTTCAGCATACCATCATTAACATCACCACCAGAAAGAATGTTCTGGTCCCTAAGTGTTAATACAACTGCCCCTCCTTCCATTACTTTATCAAGCCCATGAAGAACCTTCAGTCCTGCCAGATCCTCTGCATACAAACAGAAAAAATAATTATCTATTAAAAACAAAGCTATGCCAAGAAAGTTTGACTTGAAAATTTTACTATCTAAAATGCATTTTATTATTCTGTAATAAACAAATAATTTAAAAAAGACTTTCAAATCCCCTATAGATGCATGAGCACGAAACAAACTAAATACACATTTGAAACAGTTCAGCATCAGAGAGCTTGTCTAGGGATAAAATTATTACTTCCGCTGTGCTTCATCTTTTCATCATAATCGCTGTCTGATTCCTCCACATTATCCTGAAGAAACAGAACCAAAAAAGGGGATTTGCATTCAGTAGAAGAAATTTTGCATCAATTTTACAAGGACAATTTGATTAATGAAATGGAAAACCCTTGAATTAGTAGAGAGAGAATGTAAGCCTCTAGAGGTTACAAACCTGCTCTTCAAATATTCTTGCAAGACGTTCAGCTTTTTGCTTCTCTGCATTTTTATGTTCCTCGATCTTTCTACTCTTGTTCACCCATGATAAAATTTCCGATCCACCTTCTGACTTCTGCTTAATTCTTTCCTCCCTCAGTCTTCAAAACATTAAAATGTTATTAGTATTACTAAAATATTATGTTTTTTAAAATACTTGTAACATGCTTCTCAGAACACAATAATAATTTGTATTACATCATAAACAAAAGGCGATGTCAAGCATTACTCCAGAATATTGCTTATTGCATGGAACTCATGAAAATCATCGTTCTAAGGAAGACAAAGTTATATATCATGTATCAAAAAATAGCAATGGAGATTCAGAGTATCATGGACTGAATGAAATGAAAAGAAAGTGAAATAGTAGAGACTACTTTAAAGCAAGATGCAATGGCAAAGAACTATTACTTACTTTACAATCCTTTCTTCCAGCTCTGTTGCTGACAAGTTATGACCATCTGGTTCTCTTCGAATCTTTTCCTCATTGTCCCTTTCCTTGTTCTTCTCTTTCTCCTTTGCATCATCACCACCCCTGGTTTCTGTCTGTTTAGATTTGCCTCCATCTTTACTCTCTTTATCCTTTGCTTTTGATCTCTCCTCCTTTTCTCTTTCTTTATCTCTGTCTGATTCTCTCTCTCGATCTCGGTCTCTAGTCCTCTCCTTTACTTTGTCCCTGCCCTTGTCCCGATCTCTATCCCTAGTTCTCTCCCTCTCTCTGTCTTTCTCCCTATCCCTATCCTTATCTCTTGATTTATCCCTGTCCTTCTCTCGCTCCTCCTTATCTCTGTCTTTCTCCTTTTCTCTTTCTTTGTCCCTTTCTCTATCCCTGCCCTTATCTCTCAGTTTATCCCTATCTTTATCTCTCTCCTCCTTATCCCTATCTTTCTCCTTTTCTCTTTCCTTTTCCCGTTCTCTGTCCCTGTCCTTCTCTCGCAGTCTATCCCTTTCCTTCTCTCTCCCTTCCTTGTCCCTATCTTTCTCCTTTTCTCTATCCTTTTCCCTTTCTCTATCCCTGTCCTTGTCTCTGTGTTTATCCTTATCCTTCTCTCTCCCTTCCCTATCTCTATCTTTCTCCTTCTCCCTTTCTCGATCATTCTCTCTGTCCCTCTCCTTTCTATCTCTTGGAATTTCTAGATCTCTATCAACTTCAATATCCTTATTTCGCTCCTTTGTTCTCTCCTGTTTTCCTGTATCTCGATAGCCAACTTCCTGGTCCTTTCTTCTTCCTATTCCTCTGTCATCCTCCCTATCCCTCTCCTTTGACTTGCTCTTCTCTTTCCCTCTCTCCCTATCCTTCTCCTTATCCCGATGTTTAGAAGAACTACCTTCTTTGTCTTTGTCCCTCCCACTTTCTCTTTCCTTAGCTTTCTCTCTGCCTTTAACTCTATGCTTTTCTTTGTCCTCATCCCTATCCCTGGTCTCAACCCTGTCAAGTTCACGTCTTCTATCCTTATCACGATCTCGGCCATTATTTTTATCCTTCTCACGATCTCGATCCTTATGCCTGTCACGATCCCTCAGTTTCTCCTTCTCCTTGAGTGAATTGTCATCTCTATCTCTTTCCCTACCATAATCTTTAGAC
The DNA here is from genome assembly GCA_007258455.2 of Sequoia sempervirens. Lineage (NCBI taxonomy): Eukaryota > Viridiplantae > Streptophyta > Pinopsida > Cupressales > Cupressaceae > Sequoia > Sequoia sempervirens. The sequence goes on along the minus strand of VDFB02070869.1, from coordinate 278,167 downwards.
CTTTCTGAATCAATCTCTTTTTCTTTTAATTTGTCATTTTCCTTGTCCCATGTTTTGGCATGTTCCTTGTTTCTTGATTCTGGTCCAAATGACTCATCTGGGCTTCTAGAATGATCATCTTCTAGTAGTTCACCATCTGAAATATCATCGCGCACCTTGTGCAGATCATCATTTCTAACGTCTGAGTGAATCTGATCAATATCCATCATTTGACAATGGTCAATTCCTTCAACAACTGAATCTGTCTTGTCAATATCCATGAATTTAAAATGGTGAATTGTTTATTGTCAACAACAAATTCCTTGAGCAACTCTGCACAAACAAAATTCAAAAAAGTTATGATAATCAGATGCCATTCAATATGAAATAATAAACATTTGAACTACTTCTGAATTCAGAAACAACAAAAATATAGAGTCAGCAAAATAGACTTGCATAAACTCAATACACGTAGCAAATATTGGGTAAGACCAACCAGCGGCAGATTGCCTTAACCATGTGTGAATGGAAAGTCCAAAGACTTTTCCCGTCCTGATCAAAGGAGATGCCAAATGTCTTTCCTTTCTACAAATGCTACATCATTTCTTATCAGCGAAGAGGGAACTCCTTATCCACAAACATCCTACAGCTCACAGTGAGAAATAAGTTCAAAGAGTGTATCAAAGGCTAAGGGATAACTTTGACTGAAGATTTCAAGGAGATTGGTTTAAGAATATATGAATCATCTTGCAGTCTTAATCTTCTGAATTTGCAGATTACCCTGCAAAGATTGAGCGAAATAACATTCAAGGAGATACAGAGATAACTATAATATGTTTCTCTCCCTCTATGCACAAGATTGGATTAACATGCACAAATATTTTCCATTAGAAAGAACTTATTCTGACAAGTTTCCCTGCAAGGAAAAAAATATTGGCTCCATTATATTCCAATCTAGTAAAAGCACATTGGCAGTCAATTGTCTGGAACAACCAGTCCCTAAAAATATCACAATTTCCCCTTTGCGGGATATCAGAGTTATACTAAATGTGAAGACTAGCCAATCATCAGGTGTATGATATATCCTAGCCAAACAATAATAGAGAAATGCTAATTACAGTAGAGGCTACAACTACTGTTCTAGAAAACATATTAACATATCAAATCAACCTTGAGAACATTTCAAGTATAAATACCGAGATTTTGAGCTAAATGATTCCAGAGGTACTTGCAGGAAATTAAAGCTACAGGCAACATTTTAAATTATAGCATCAGTCTACAAACAAAAACCAACCTTGCAATCATCCATGAAGGTAGCCCTAAACATGGGAAGAAATAACCAGGCAATGGAACTCTCCCATTTCGAATGCAAGTACAGTAAGGATTTTCCTAAGAGAACTGACTAACATCTCAAAGAATGGCATTGCCAAGGCGAAGGAAAGAACAGGAAGCCCTAATGCAAACCCCACAATAAATGAAATCCTCACAAATGAAATGCTGCCACATTACCTTCATGATGTCCATATTCCCTTTGGAAGATTTTGCATGACTATACACAAATAAAAACGACACAAAAAAACATGTTAAAAATTCAAAGGCAAAAACCAAATGCCCATATTCCTGTAAAACAACTTGCCAAAAAAATTGTAGATAACAATGATTGCTTGACAAAAAATTGTTCATGGCTACAAACTACCTTTATAAATTCCAATACAATTAATAATGCATTGATAGGGTATCTTCTCAAAGTTCAAATCCCCACACCACATTAAATGGACCTACAACCCAAAGGACACCAGCATGGGGCATTGACAATAAAGCTAGAGACCTACAACATATAGCCAAACTACAGACTGTAGCACACTCCCAAAGCGTGAAAGCCAGCTACGGCTTAGAGAACACACTCTAAGGAGATGACAAGTCCAAAATCCTGTGCTTACACCCTAAAGGGCATTGCCAAAGCAGCACGCTCACAATAAAGTCAAAGGCCCAAGTTCGAATCCCCATACTGCATTAAGATGACCTACCATCAAAAGGGCACTCTCAAAGCATATAGGAAATAAGGCCAGAGATTCAAGTTCAAATCCTTACACTGTGCTCACGCAAAAAGACTGCCCAAAGAACACTCCAAAAATCACATTGGCAATAAAGCCAGAGACCGAAGTTCAAATTCCCTCCACCACATCAAGGCAATCTACAGCCAAGAGGACACTCTCGTAGCATGTGGACGGTAAAATCCGAAACCCACGTTCAAATCCCCACACGGCTTTAAGCCAAGTTACAGGCAGTCAGATATTCTCAATGCATACCGTTAACCATAAAGTCAACCACGTTTAAACCTATCGGCCTGGTGAATTGGGTACTGTTTGCGTACCCAATCGGCCTGGGGCTCCTAATTTTCCGTTTTACCATTACAACAAGTTTTATAACGAAATTAAAAGTGAAAAACAAAAAATACATACACACTTGCTCTATTTTCTTATTAGGGTTTTAAATCAATCCCTCCCATGCCATCCTAAAAATCTTCGATGTTTATTTTCTATATGATACAAATTATCTGCGTTATATTACAGGCAAAGCCATATTCTGGTGAAACAGAAAAAAAAACCTTTCTTCAGAATGAAGTTATGAATTACCTGTAAATTCACGACCGAATGCCCACAAGTTGTGAATAGATATGCCGATCGAAAGCATGAAATTCCTAGAGAAAAAGAAAAATCTTTGGCTTGAATTCTTTTTTGGAAAAATTTTAAGCGATTATCAGCATATGAAGAGCAATATATATAGGTAGATTTTTATGGAATAAAACGCTCTTGTGTGTATATCTATAATGCTCTTGTGTGCGCTTATGCATGTATGAATGGATTACTATGAAAGAAAAACAAAATGTAATAGATATTTAACAATATTTATTTATTTAAAAAAATTAAAAAACAACTCAATAATTATTTAAAAAAAATCATGGTCATAGTTTTATCTATATCAAAAATAAAATAAAAAGTTAATATTATATTTATTTAAAAAAATCAAAAAGTACGAGACATATTAAAAATATTTATTTAAAAAAATCCACCATCACTTTTTTATCCTTATTCAAAATATTATCAAAATTAAATAGGTAACCATAATCATTAATAGTATTTCAATTTTTTTAAGAAATAAATAAAATACATCTCTAAAATGATATGTCGATATATATTATATAGATTAATATTTAGGATATATATACTAGTTAAAATAATAATCATATTGCATATAATTGAGCTTTCTATCAGTTTGGTGATGGATCATAAAGTATGATCTCAAATGTTGATGAAAAAATCTCATACAATTGAATTGAGAACCAACAATGATCAGTTATCTATAAGTTAGTTTGATTAGTATTTTATCAATTTTCTTAAAATTATTTTAAATATATATTTACATAATATTGGAAAAAAAAATTCTTGCCCCTCGTATTTTGTTGTGAGAACCAAATTTTTTGACCCTCATATTTTTGTTGTGAGAACCAAATTTCGTGACCCTCATATTTTTGTATTTATAATATATTAATCCTAATTCTTTGAAATCTTCCATATGTATATACACATTGAGTAATGAGAATGGTAATTGTATGAAATAAAGAGATATTCTTCTTTCAAATGATTGAATTTATAATTCATTCTATTTACACTATTTAATATTTTTGGTTCTCATGAAAATGAGAGAAATGTGTATTTCATAAAATTACAATGAAACTACTATTTGGGATAGTATTATCCCATACTGTTAGGATATATTTTCCCTCACTATATATGATCTATTGGTACCAAAACATCCTAGAAATATTATATTACTTGCTCTATTGGTAAAATATTTCACCATGCATTTGCTTGCAATGATTGGAAGAAAGGTTTTGTAAGAAATTATGGTTTTCCCTTGAGCAATCAATTGCATATTGAGGAACTTTACAATATAACATTGGACATGAGAGGGAACTTTGTGATGAAATATTTGAGTCCACAGGAAATCTTGTGTCGCCCAAAAAAAATTAGGTTTTGTTTTCAACTGTGTTCAAATTTTGTCGTGCTCTTGTTGGTTTTAGTAGTTGCTTCTCAAAAAAATCAATTTCAAATTGGTCAAGTTATTCTAAGTGTATGGTTTTCAATAAATCAAGAGGTTTCAAAACCTATGTTGTCTCTTAACATGGTTTTCATAACCCTGTCGGAACCTAATAATACTTCTACAACCTCCTTGTTGCTAAAAGAAGATGTGTGCATTAAAAATAACTTTGGTTCTTGAATTCATCTCCATCATCGATGCAGTTTTCTAACTCATTATGAAAGTGAAAGATATTTGAAGAACACCATTGGTGATTTGTCATGGTTTCAAAACATGTTGGATCCCAACAAGGTTGTCACAACTCTATCAACCCTCAACATGGTTTCCTTAACCTTGTTAAAACCTAAAGCACCACTCAAAACCTCTAGTGAATTGAAGAGAATATTATTTAGTAATAATATCAAAAGTTATGAAATAGTTATCTTGTTGAAAAGATAAGGAAGTAATTTTTTCAAAAGAATCTTGACAATTGGAGTTGGTTTTGAAACCAATATCAACTTTTGATAGGTTGTCACGACCTCATCAACACCCAAAAAGGTTGTCAAAACCTTATTGGAATGTGACATACATCTCACAAACTTTGTGAAAATTAAGGAAAGACTTCAAAGATGCACTGCAAAGATGGTGGAGGCAATTTTGAATCTCTTAAAGAGAAGTTATTTGATGCTTGGTTTCTAAGTGCTTTTGAGAAATTTTGATAAAAAGTGGAAACAGTGAGTTGCAGTATGCTCTGGGTTGAAGAGTAGTGTTCTGGTTTTTCTTTGGAGTTCTTCTAGGTTGAAGATTCGCTTGTGCATTTTAGATATGTTGATCACAAGTGTTAAAAAATGTTGTATCCATAATTTGGTGTGTTGGATTGTTGTGCAGAAGAAGTTGTGTTCACCAATGTGTGAGTTGTGTGTTGTATAGGTGTTTGGAAGAAATTATTTTGCTCTACATTTCTTCGTAGTTTAGTTTCAATTCTTACGCATTTGAAGGCATGTTGATAGTGTTGGTATCTTTCTTCAGTTGAATTTGTTTGAGGTTTGGTACTTCAAAAGTTGGTTTCTTGAGTTACAATGTATGGCAAAGTTGTTTGAGTGTACTGGGTGTGTGCATTCTTCAAGTGAAAGTTGTTGCAAAGGAGTTTTTTGGAATTCACGGTATTTGTGGAATATTTTGGATTGTGTTTAGGTGATTTTTTTGTCCACGAGTTGTTGTTGATCAAAGGAAGCATGCACTTAAAATTTTAATGGTGTTTACATGGGTAATGGCCAACATGGGTGTTTACACTAAATGAGAAGATGCTTCGGTTTTTGTGGAAGCATGACGTGGTGTGTATGAATGGATTTAGGTCCTAGCTAATGTGTGTTGTGGTCCTTAATTCCTTTCCACTTCAGGTATGTTTTGGTGCTGACCTATCTTGAATTTGTAAAGTTGAGGTGCATAGCCAACCATAGAGAATGGTTTCAAGGTTGAAGATGGTATAAATAAGAGTTGATTTGTTGAGGGATGATAAGATAGACAAGACAAATGAGTATGATGTGAATTGCAAAGTTATGAGGTACAAATTTAAGAAGTGTAGTGTGAGATTTCATGTGTTAGATTACTAGATGTAATGAGCAGAAGGTGTCTACAATTCTTCAATCAGACTGCAAAGGTGTTGGGAACATTATGATAGATTTTCTTGTTGCATTGAGATTGATTTAGATACATGTAACATTCTTCTCTATCTTATTTTCTATTCTTGTAGTGATCCTTTGGCAATAACCCTTTCTTTCTTCTAGGCAGTGTGCCCTTTGTAATCGATGTTGATATTACTTTATATTGTGAGCTAATCCTTATTGTGGTTTTTCTCATCTTGGGTTTTCCATGTAAATCTAATGTTCTCTTGTGTATGGTACTAATTGTGTTTTAGTTTATGCAATTTTCTCTTCATGCTAAATCATTATAATGGATTAAGGGTTAATTGAATGAATGTGGATCTAAATGATTACGAGGGTTTTGAAGTTTTAAGGTACAACTGATTCACCCCCCCTTAGTTGTCTTATGCATTCAACATTAGTAACCAAAGTATTATCATTATTCTTAGAGATGATGTTATGCCAAATGCAATGGTTATAAGGGTTGCTCTTAAAAAGGCTTTTATGCTTTAACTTATGATATTTTTTATGTAAGAACAAATACCACCTATCCTCTACTTTTTTATATCTTTTAACTCGATATTAAAGAAATAATGAACCTATTTAAATTAGGGATTTAACATTATGTTTTCTTAAGTTTCAAAAAATAACATGAGATTAAATGAGGTTGGTATCCATCTTAGTTTTTTTTTTGGAAAACCTAATATGTTAGAGTAACAGGTAATCACCTAATCATTAATTAACTATTAGGCCCTTTTTACTTTAATCACTTAAGCTAAACTTAGGCATTGTTTTTTTATTATTAGATTGAGCAATATTTAGATCATGTTGTCTCATTGCATAAGATGAAGACACTTGTCTCAATATAATCAAACCTTCATCTAGGATTTTTTTTAAATCTTATAAGCATTCACCTTTCATTGTAATCCTTAATTTAGGTTATTGCATTAATACAATTCTCACGTTATTGAGAAAAAATATCTTCCTTTGATCTCTCTTTGTGATAGGATAATTTATTGAAGTTGAATTCTATTAACTATTAGGCCCTTTTTACTTTAATCACTTAAGCTAAACTTAGGCATTGTTTTTTTATTATTAGATTGAGCAATATTTAGATCATGTTGTCTCATTGCATAAGATGAAGACACTTGTCTCAATATAATCAAACCTTCATCTAGGATTTTTTTTAAATCTTATAAGCATTCACCTTTCATTGTAATCCTTAATTTAGGTTATTGCATTAATACAATTCTCACGTTATTGAGAAAAAATATCTTCCTTTGATCTCTCTTTGTGATAGGATAATTTATTGAAGTTGAATTCTAGGAGTTGTGGGGTTCAATCATCGACTCCAACATGGCATTAGAGCATTAGATCTGTAGCCTCTTGTTCAAAATTTGAGGGACCTGACCTTGAGGGAAAATTTGACTCATCCTATAGTGAAATGAATATCATCATTGAGTCTAGAATGGACAAAAACATAAGGATCACCTATCCAAACACTCAAATCCAAGAAGTTGAAGGGTCAGCCCACAATATTGTGTCCCACTTTTTGACCAAGTAAGACATTGAAATCAACATTTTTCACCAAATTTTCACTTTATGAAACCTATAGTAACTAAACCATTAATAATTTGGAGATGATGTGAACTATTTATTTACAAGGATTTGTGTGTAGATTCTAAATATATATATTTTTAAAATATATAAAAATAAATTATGAATTTTTGTATGTAACTTTTAATGACTTATTTTTAATAGTAAACAACATTTTAAAACAATAAAATTTATGATGTCACGCATAACTTTTTTATTGAAAGGATAAAATTATAATTTTTAAAAATTATATTTGTAAAATCAATATCTAGCCCATACCTTCCTAGACCTCATCCCTAAAAATGAAGACCCCCATACCATGGCTGACTTTCAACTAATTAGCCTATGTAATACCATCTATAAGATCTCCAAAATTCTGGTTAACCGCCTGAAACCTTTTCTAAAAAAATGATTAACCCATGTCAAAAGGGGTTTGTCCTGGGTTGACATATTTATAGATGATGCTATTGGCACACATGAAATCATACACTCCATGGATAGAAGTAATTTTGTTGGTTTAAGCTTAACATTTCAAAAGCTTATGATAAAGTCCTTTGGAGTTTTCTGCTCAAAGTCTTAGCCAAGTTTGGGTTTAATCAAAGGGTGGTGAATCTCATTACAGAATGCACAACTATAGTTAAGTACTATGTCTTGATCAATGGGATCCCTCACATGGGTTATTTAATGCTTGTAAAGGATTAAGGCAATGAACCTTACCTACTCATAATGGTTGTTGATGTCCTAAGCAGGAATGTCTCCAAGATGTTGACCAATGGCTCTATTAAAGGGATCAAACCTGCCACCATCTTTGATTTGGTTTCCATACAACAATTTATGGATGATACCATCCTTTTCAAAAAAGTCTCAGTGGTGGAAGTAAGGAAATGGAAGAATTGCCTAAATATTTGTGTTGCTAGCTTGAGCCTATACATAAATTAGAACAAGAGGATGATTTTTTTTTAATAGCTCTTAAGATTTGTAGGACAGAGTGACAACCATTTTGGGCTATAAGAGTTCTTCCCTCCCTTTGGTGTACCTTGGTCTCCCTCTCACTATTAAAGAAGTCACTCCTACTTTCTAGAATTCTATTCTTAAAAGAATTCAAAGAAAATTGGCTAGGTGGAAAGGTTCAATCCTCAGTCATGTTGGTAAGCTGCAACTCCTCACTATTATTCTTCAAGGGATCCCAGTTTACTTCCTCTCCATTTCCAAAATGCCTAGATTTATAGTTGAAAATTTTGAAAGAATCCAAAGGAACTTCCTTTGGACTGGTACTGAGGAAAAAAAGAAAATGGATTTGATAAGCTCGGATAGGGCCTGTCTCCCCAAAACTAGTGGGGGATTATGCATAAGGAAAATCCAACCTACCAATAAGGTTTTTCTTGCTAAGGTTGGATGGGATCAGCTAAGGAATGGGAAAAATTGGTGTAGAATCTCAAATGCAAAGTATCTAAACAATTGCCCCCTGATTAAGTGTTTCTCTAATGAACACCCCAACAGTTCCTTGATTTGGAATAATATTTGCAAGATGAAATAACTACTTCATTTTGGATTGAAATGGAAGTTGGGGAATGGCAACAATATTAGGTTCTGGGAGGATCCCTGGTTGATTGAAATTCCTCTCTCTCAATCAAAATTCAAGAACATGGTGCTTCCTGCTAAGCTACTCTTTGGCAGGAATGTTAGAGACTACTTGTGCAGTCTTCTTGGTTCTTTGAAATGGAAAGTGTTGGAGTCATCTTGTCTTCTATCCCTTGAGCTAAGACACCTTGCAAGGACCTTGTAGGGCATCCTCTCACTAACTAGAATTCTCATCTCAAACTTGGAGGATGAATTTTATTGGACTAAGGAGAGCAAGGGTAACCTCTAGATGTCAAGACTGCCAACGATTTGTTGTCAGTGTAGGGGAATTAGGATAGGCTATGGAAACAAGTATGGAATAGACAACTAACTCCAAAAATTAATTTCTTTTGGTAGATAACTTGTCACAAAAGGATTCTCACTCAGGACAACTTAAGGAAAAGGGGATTTCAAATCTCAAATAGATGCATGCTTTATAAGAATGACGAAGAGTGTATCCCTCAACTGTTACTCCACTGCCTATTTGCTACCAAAGTTTGGGAATTGGATTTTGGAAGATTAGTGATTCACTAGACCATGAATGCTAACCTTGAGAGTTTCATTGATAATTAGGTCAACCCTTGTCATCACCCTATGCCCAAAGAAATCTGGTGATAGGTCCCCCCTATTTTATGCTAGTGTTTGTGGAAAGAAAAAAATAACTAGATTTTTAGAAGTGTGGAAAAAATCCCAAAGGAGGTATTCAATATTGGTCTCATAATCATCTCTGAGAATACCTCCTTATATGTTTGGAAACCCCTAGACAAAGCTCCTACTGAGTGGGAGATCAACATGGCTAATTCTTGGAACAAGAAATTAGAGATTAACTTCTTTGACAACTCTAAAGCTCTGGCTAGACTTGCTACAGTCTAGAAACCTCATGATATCAATTGACACAAACTTAACTTCAATGGTGCAACAAAAGGGAACCATGGGTTGGCAAGCATAAAAGGCATTATTAGAGATCCACAGGGAAACTTGATGGTAGGGTATGCTGGTGGCATCGAAACACAAACTTCCATGACAGCTGAGGCTAGAGCACTACTCAAGGGAATTGACATTACTATCAGTCTTGGCATAAAAAAAATTGCACATTGAAGGAAACTCTAAGGCGATTGATTCTATCAATCTTAATCATTGCCATGGTTGGAATATTAGAGATATTTTGTTGGATATTATCTTTCTTCTTACAAAACTTGAAAGAAAGAAGCTAACTCATATTTTCGGTGAGGGCAACTAGGTGGCTAATTCTTTAGCCAACTTGGGCTCTTCATGGGTGCTAACTAAATGTTGGAGAAGATTGGGGGCTCTCCTCATGAACATATAAGGAATTATCCTTGTGGAAAAACAAAAAATCACTACTATGAATGATGAAATCTAACATTTCTTAAATTGTTGCAAGTTACATTTGGTACTACTCCCTTGGGCTCATGGTGATGTGGTCATTGCATGATGAGTTGGAGGAGTGTGGGTGGAAGTTTGGATGGGAGTTAGGAATTTGGTACTACCTCCTTGGGATCATGGTGATGTGGCATTGGCATGATGAGGTGGAGGGGTGTGAGGGGATGTTTGGATGGGGGTCAAGAAAGATTGTGGAGAGTAGATGGTCTTTTCAAAATATTCATGAGTTGTCTTGTCAAAAGTACCAATTTCATAACCACATTTATGAAAACATGCGTAAGGCCAAAACTATCTTCAAATTTTTGGCTATTAATGATCCAATTAATATCATGATGGCTTTTGGATTATCTTTGAGGTACTTAAGCAATATTTTTTGTGATCTCACAACCCTAATCTCTTTGGGAATGACCACTAGTACGTGCAAAAAATTGATTTCCTTAATTAGGCAATATTTTTTGTTATGGTATGACAGTGTCGATAATTGGGTGTGTGTTTTTCTCGTTGGCATTTTGAACTACCTCTAGCTCTGCTATTTTGACTGAAAAAGCATGAGTTGGGAGAGAAAATGGGTGGTGACAGAGTTTGAATGGAGTTGAGTTTTTGCAAAGAGTTTCGTAGGGACCACCTTGTTTGGCACATTTGTATTGAGGGAGGCATTGTGCCTCTAATGGAATGCCTTAAGGGGAATGATGAGAAGCTCTCAACGTAGTTCGCGAGCTCATGGAATGACATGAGAGTCATTGTTGGTGGCATATCCTTTGAAATTAATGAGGATGTCATAGCCAAGGCCACATGCCTATTATGCATGGGGTGAAAGTTTAAAAAGCACACTAAAGTGAAAGATTTGGAAAGCCTCCATAATTTCTTCCAAGGGAATGAGAACTAAAAAAGTTGCATGTGAGGTTTGAAAGGGAGTATTTGTTAAAGCCTTGGAACAAGGTATGTCTTGTCATTATGAAGTACATTACATTAGAGGGGATATTCAAAGTGTTTTATTTTACCATCTACCCTTGTTGAACCATCTTAGACACAAAATCCTTATAAGCTTTCCCTTCTTCCTGCTTTCATCTCTAGAAAGTTTTGTTAAGGAAGCCTTTGAATTGGCTACCAAGAACCCTGAAAATTCAACACCATTTCCCTTGCACCAAGGCCTAGTTTTTCATCTATATCACTTTCATCTAGCCCTTTACCCCCCTAAACCTATTTCGGTTATCAAGATTGAAGAACAAGAAGCCTTTGACCACTCCCCTAATAAACCATCCCCATCCACTTCGGTTGGACCCAAAAGGAAGAATCCCCCTGTGCCTTGTGAAACCCTTGATGACCCTAAACCAAAACCCCTGGCTAAGAAGAAAAAAGGGGGAGTGGGTCTAGCTTAGTCAAAAGCGGCTACTAGACTTTTGGAATTGAAGAACACTCCCACTAAAAAGGATTGTAAACTAGTTTCCAAGAACAAACTTGAACCTAAAAAGAGAAAAATGGGCACCCTGTGCCATGTGGTGAAACTAGACATAGACGCTAAGGAGGGGGACTCTGCTGACAGAGATTTCCATGGGGACACTATTGTTGTTTCTAGTGTGGACTTAGGGGCAGAGCCGACTAGCATAAAAAATTCTAATAGATTGGCCAAGGAAAAAAAGGAGGACCTTGTTGATGAGATTTCTAATGATTTTGAGCAAAAGGGGGGAAAGGAGGAGACCAAACACAATACCATTGAGGAAATTGAGTATTATATTGAAGGGTTGAGCCATTTTTCAGAGCTAAACAAAATGTTCCATGAAGATTCCACTCTGGAATCTTTTGAATACCTAATTGGGAATGAGGAAGCAAAAAAGGTAGAAACTAAGAAGGAGGAGCTCGACAATTTGCAGTCCCATGTGGAAAAGCTGGAAAGGAAATTCACTAGGCTCATGCACTTCACGGTTTGGGTCATCTACAGGTCTGTTGTTACTTTGTCTGACGTGTTCCATGAGGAGGTTGACAAAAAGAATGTTGATGAAGGACCTAGCTACAAATGGGTGGGTCATGATATTTTGGATCTCCTTTTTTAGGAGTGGGAGGGTTTAGCAAAGTAATGGGTTGGGTGTGTGGGTGGGTTTTTTGTTTGGTGTCTATTTGTTGTTACTATAAGTTTTTGGTGTTTATCTGTCGTTTTTGCTAATGGACTATTTGATGATGGTTTTTGGTTTTTGATCCTTTTTGGCCCTTTGGGCTCTTGGTGTAAAGGGTACTACACCCTATAAATGTAGCTTACTTGATCAAAAACATCAATATCTAGTGTATGGATATTTTTTCATATTTTTTGTTACATATTTTTTAAAATTAATTTTTGAAGTCAAAGTAATTATAAGTTGGACTTAGGTGTATGTCATCACACATAAATTGTTTTTTTATGTATTGATTTTTTATTTATTTTTGGCTAAAACAAGAACATCAATCCTAGTGCACACATATTTTTTAGATTTTTTTCTATTTCTGCATGTGTGTGAAACAAATACTTTGATTTTTGGTGAAAAACCTACATTCTCAAGAAATAAGATATAAATATAATAATAATAAAATCAAAAAATCAAAATTATACTTTTCAGAAAGTTTATAATAATAGTTACATACTTACAAAATATAATTTCTAAATGACTTTATTTGATCCCTCAAAAGGTAAGTAAAAAGTGGGTTTTTGTCAACATTTTGAGAGGTGCGAAGGAGACTCCATTGTGGGTATGATTTAAGACTAAAGGAGTTATATCCAAGGGTGTTTTATCTAAGGGGGTCTTATCTAAACCTATTTAATTAAAACCCTTTAGATAGAACCCTTCAAGGCTTAAATCATTAATTTTTCTAAAAGTATGTGATTTCAAGGAAAAATAGGATGTCCCATGTTTGAGACCCATTATTGTGGGATAACCTTCAAATTTTAGTAAAAAAAATGTTAAGGTCATAAGATCTAAGGCAATCATATAACCAAATGCATGGATCTACACCCTCCCACTATTAATGTATCAATGTTTGTAGGTATAGACATAATTCTATTTTTTTCATCTATGATTTTTCCAAAAAAATAAAAACATTCATAAAAACTAAAAAAAGGGTGAATCATGGTAGGTGATGAGCCTAGTTTTTGGTCTAGTTTTGGGTAGAATCAATAGTTTATTTGTTGTTAGATGTCATGGACTTTAATGTTAAATGTCAGTATTTTCATAATGTTTCCTCAAACCATTGGCATTGGACTTAATCCTATTTCTGTAAGCTTTAATGACATCTGACATAATATGTGGATTATCTATATTGGTTTTGCATGTGGTTAATGAGTGTTCCTTAGAGTGGTTATAGATATGCAGTTATTATGCGTACTGACATTGCCATGAAAATTTAATACACCAAGTTGAGGAAGACACCGCCAACTGGGCATGCACCATAATGTCTAGCAAAGGAATCACTCCAAGTCAAAGGAGGTTGACGATAGAAGATTCTTTATGCAACTGAACATAACCACTTTGTAGTGGAGTTTAATGATCAAGCATGCACGAGCGTTACTGTTGAGTTGAATCTGCATTTGGACCTGCATGTCTGACCAAATTTCATGCACATGTAACTGCCATCACTCCATTTCCTTTGTTTTCCATAAATGGCATCCTCCTAGTTGTGGAGTTAACTGCCCCACTTAGTTGTTAGTATAAATAATGATCTGATGCTCCTTCTTCAAGAGGTTGCACGATTTGACATTGTACTTGCACTCTCCAATTTTTAGTAATATAGATACATTACTCTTTTATACTCATGATTCATAGTGAATAAAATAAAGTTCTGAGTTCAAGCATTTGAGTTTTCATTAGTTTTAGAGGATACTTATCCAAGGGGGCCCACTTGGTGAGTAATATGTCTTCTTAGTTTAGCATTAGTTTAGTATCACTCATTGTTTAGTACTTAGTTAAGAATCTGGCACCGACTATTCTTGCAGCCACTAGAATTTCATTCTGTGACTGTTCCTGCAACCAAAGCAGACAAAGCAGTGTCCTATTTGTTGCTCAGATTTTCATTTATGTTATGCATTTCAACTTAGAATATTCATTGATTGATGTTCAACATTTGTTTCATTCCTTTTCAAGCAATTTACTTTCAATATTGTGTGTTCCTTAGTTGTAGAATAGAATGGCTACTTTGAGTTCCTAGTGCACATATTGTGTTGACCCATTTCAAGTTCACGTCCTTGGGTTGACAAGTTAAATGCACCTTCATGATGATTGAAATGGTTATTCAGATTAGATGTCCAATCTATGAATCATGGTTGTAAAGACTTAGTTATTAGGATCATTGTAGGAGGCAAACATTTTTGGTGTTGTTGTCAGGGATGGTGTCAAACTAGGGAATCTTTTGGAGTCATTGGTAGTTTTTCCTGCTATAGTGTTTCTAGAAGTTGTTCTTAGTATATCCTCATTTAGGAAGTAATGATCCCCCTATTCTTTACCAATTCTTTGTGTGAGATGACTGATAGTGAGTGATACCGCATGCATAGAGGAAGGAGAAGGGATGCTTATGGGAGATTCCTTCCTAACAATCCTAATCCATTCCAGCTAGTTGACTATCAGAATCTACCAGAAGAAAAAGAAGATCCACACCCCTTTGCTGATGCATATCTTGATCTAACTAGTTCTAAAGTCTCCTCTGAAGATCAAAATCAGCTTGAGAACCCCTTTGCTTTGGAAAAACATGAAGCAGGCATGGGTGATGCAAATAGGAACAAACCTAACCAGCTAGCTTTTCCTTTCCCCATTGCCCATCAGAATGAAGTTGACAACATCAAGAACATTCCTGCCTCAACACTCCTAAAGTTTTATGAACTTGTCACATAAGATCCCAATACCTTTTTATTTGAGTTTGACATACTTTTCAAGAGTTATGATTATACTACTGATGCCCATAGGCTTAAGCTATTTCCTACCACTTTGAAAGAGGTTGCATTAAGATGGTTCATGAGCCTAGGCAGAGATATTGTGGAAACTTGGGAAGACATGAAGATAAAATTCCTTGAGAAATACAAGGAATATTGCAGAGGCAATGACATGAGAGGAGGTGACATTTTCAGGATGTAGCAAAAGGAAGATGAGAGCCTGGAAAATTACATTGCAAGGTTTTTGTTTTGCCTACAAAAATCTCCACACCATGCACTTAATGAAGACTCACAAAATTTTATTTTCCTAAGAGGAATCAATGATAGTTGCACTGATGCCTTGGACCTCATGGGAGGAGGAGATATTTCCCAAGTTCCTTGGGAAGATATCAAGAAAATATGCCAGAACTACTCAAGGGTAGCTTCAAAGAAAGGGAGAGCTTACCAATCTTCCATGGGTAAGTCAACTACCAATGGAGTCTCAAGAATGGAGATTACTCATTTGCTGGAAGACTTCAAGAAAGACATTATCAATAATCTAGCTACTTAGCTAGATACACTTGAGGCCAAGAAGAAGCAAGAGGAGGAAAAGGCAATGTTGACAAAGTATTGCCCCCATTGCAGACAAAAGAAGAAGAACTGCAGATGTAAGATGGTAGCTAATCTTGAAAGCAAGCAAGTTCCACCTGAGTTCAAGCCAATCCAAATTGAAGAGGACCAAGTCTACTATGTTGCACAAAGGAAGCCTTGGGCTCCAAGACAAGGTATGCCACCGGATCCACTATCCTATGTTGGGCCATATTTCAATTCCTATTCCTTTGGTAACCAATGGAAGCCCCCATATCCACCCAGTTATGGAGGATATCCACCGCATCCTTGAAGTAACCCTCCAAATGCTTGGCCTAGTCATCTGAGTTCTCCACCCCAGTGGCAACAACCTCAGGGGAATTGGTAGCAATTTCAAGGATGTTGGTAGCCACCTCCAGGAAATTGGCAATAAACAAATCAATGGAGAGGAGGGAAGCAATAGCCTACTCAAACAACTAGTTACATGCAACCACCTTTTCAGCCCCAACAGCCTGCTATAATGCCTCCACCTACTAATCCTAGTTCAAATGCACCTAAACCTACTCAACTACCAGCTCATCCCACACCCAATCCAAATAACAAACCACAGTAGTAGCCTGCCTACTCTGCTAATTCAAATCAATTCCCTGCATATGTTGTGAGTGTAAGTGATATCCACTTGCATTTAGGTACTACTCTACCAGCCCCTTCCAAGCCCATTATCACTGATCTCCCTATGGAAGAGGAAGAGGAACCTTTGAATGATCTCATTTAGCCTAATGTAACTAAAAATCTTGAACCAGTCCAAGCCAAGTAGATTGAACAAGAGCCACCATTTCCTCAGAGATTGGAAGTTGCCAAGAAGAAGGAAGAAAAGGAGGATACAAATTTTAATATCTTGGATTAGCTGAAGCATATATGTGTCCAGATACCTCTATTTCAGGCCATAAAGGATGTTCCAATCTACGACAAGGCAATCAAGGAGGCATGTCTTGAGAAGCCAGGTAGGAAAAAGAAGGACCCAACTACGGTTCATATAATGGGACAAGTAGCTAACATCATGTTAGGAAAAGTGACTATTCCCAAGTATAATGACCCAGGAAATCCTGTGGTAGTAGCTGTTATAAACAAAATCCAAGTAAAGAATGCTCTGATTGATTTAGGGGCAGGAATAAATGTAATGACCAAAGATATCCTGTACCAACTAAATATCGCAAGCATGAGGTCCACTCCTACTGTCCTGCAGCTTGTTGATAGCTTTATTGTTAAGCCTAATGGTGTAGTGGAGGATCTTGTGGTAGTTCTAGACTCTTGGGAGTACCCAACAGAATTTATGATTCTCTCTCTTAAAGCTACACTAGGCAAGTATCCCATTATTCTTGGAAGGCCATGGTTAGCAACCGCAGATGCATATATTGGATTTCGGTTAGGTGACATGACCATTTCAGATGGGAGGAGCACTAAAATGTTTGTTCTATGTGGCACAACCATCTCATGATGAAGATAATCCCGTATGGCCACATGTTGGTGAAGAGGATGAGGAAGTTAACTCTGTAGCGCAACTTATGATGCTAGGTAGAAGCTCTTTCATGTGGCTCCAAGATGAGGATGAAGTATTGACTAACACCATTCAGAACCATTGTGAAGTGGAGGAAGCATCATCTTCTCCTTCTACTACTCCAGTCAAGACACTTCTTCCTGCTCTTCCTACACCCACTATTCCTACAAATGTTCTTCTTGTAGATGCTCTTCTTGTAGCCACCATTCTTGTAGACAGACTTCCTGCAGCCATTGTTCCTGCAAACAAACTTCCTGCAACAACAAGTATGTCCCATACATTGCTGCCATATGAACTAAAGGTACCATGTGTTAATGAAGCAACCATGATAGAGTTAACCACACAAGTACAGGTGTTAGAAGGAAAATATTTGAATGTTAATAGTAAATTGAATGAAGAACAACAATTGTTATTGGCAAACCTATTAAGGACCCATCGACATGCATTTGCATGGGATTATCATGATATGAAGGGATTGGATCCTAAAATTTATACACATAGAATTTACATCAGAGATGATTGCACCCCAATAAGACAACCACAGAGAAGAATTAACCTTACACTATGAGAGATTATGAAAGGAGAATTACATAAATTACTAAATGCATGATTTATCTACCCCATTTTAGATAGTTAGTGGGTGTCTCCATTAGTGATTTTTCCCAAGAAGGGAGGGAAATGGTGAGTTTGTGTTGATTATAGGGAACTTAATGCTGCCACCAAGAAGGACCACTTTCCTTTACCATTCATTGATCAAGTTTTGGACACACTTGCAAGAAAGCAATACTTTTCCTTTCTAGATGGATTTAGCAGCTAAAACCAAATCCAAAGTGCACCAAAGGACCATGAGAAGACTAAATTTACCTGTCCATGGGGGACCTATGCTTATTCAGTGCTCGCATTTGGCTTATGCAATGCACTTGCAACGTTTCAGAGGGTAGTCATTAGCATCTTCTCAGACATTTTTCATGATTGCATAGAAATTTATATGGATGACTTTACCACCTATGGTGTTGATTTTAATCAACCATTGAAAAATCTTAGAAGGGTTCTGCAGAGATGTGAAGACCAAAACTTGTCCTTAAACAATGAAAAGTGCTTCATGATGATGCAGGAAGGTGTAGTTCTTGGCTACTACATCTCCCATAAGGGAATTCAGGTAGATCTTGCAAAGATTGAGGTAATAAAAAATCTGCCCACACTTGCAAAACATAAAGATGTTAGGAGTTTCTTGGGTCATGCAGGATATTATAGGCATTTCATCAAGGATTTCAACAAGGTGGTAGCACCATTGTACACTCTTCTCACTAAAGATGTTGAATTTTAGTGGACTAAAGCTTGTGACAAGGCATTTTCTGACTTGAAGGAAGCTTTGACTCATGCTCCCGTACTCAAAGGGCCTAATTGGGAGCTTCCTTTCCACATCCATAATGATGCATCAGATTATTCGATAAGAGCAGTCTTAGGACAAAAAGGAAATATTGAAAACGCCATTTACTTTGTTAGCAAAAATTTACAAGGAGCTTAATTCAATTATATAGTGACAAAAAAAGAAATGTTGGCAGTAATCTATGCATTGAACAAATTCAGACATTACATAATACCTAGGCTACCAAATCTTTGTGCACATTGATCATGCAGCCATTAGATATCTCATGAATAAACCTTTGATCACAGGTAGATTGGCAAGATGGTTATTGTTGATGCAAGAGTTTGATATAACTATCGTGGATAAGCCAGGAAGGCCAATGTTGTTGCATATTTTCTTTCAAGGCTACCTACATCAGAAGATAATTATCCCATAGATGACTCTTTCCCTAATGAGCATCTATTCTCCCTCAGTATAAAAACACTCTGGTATGCTGACATAGGAAATTACTTGGTCACATTTAGAATTCCTTCTCACTTCTCTCCAAAAGAGAAAAGGACACTCATTGAAAAATATTTTCCTTTCTCTTGGATTGTTGGATGTTTGTTTTATATTGGACCTGACCATGTCATGAGGAGGTGTGTGAAAGAAGACGAGACATATGGAATTTTTCATGCATGCCACAATGAACCATGTGGACACTTTGCAGCTAAGAGGACAACAATGAAGGTTTTGAACATAGGATATTACTAGCCAACACCCCATAAGGATGTATGAAGGTATACCAGAAAATGTGATAGATGTCAAAGAATGGGCAGACCAACCAAGTTTGATGAGATTCCATTGTGCTCTCAGGTAGTAATCACTCCCTTTAACAAGTGGGGATTGGATTTTGTGGGACCTATTGACCCTCCATCAAATGGTAAGTTTGTTATGAAGACATTTTCACAAGATATGGAGTCCCAAGAGAAATACTAACTAATCAAGGGGCACAATTCACATCAACCCTTGTTACAACACTAGTTACTGAGTAAAACATAAGGCAGAAGAAGTCTACTCCTTATCACCCATAGGCTAATGACCAAGTTGAGGTAACCAACAAAGAGATTGAAGCCATTCTGACTAAAATAGTAGCTATTCATAGAAAGGATTGGGCAAACAGATTACCAAAAGCTATTTGGGCCTATAGGACAACCTGGAAAATGACTACAGGCTTCACCCCATTTGAGTAGTTGTATGAAAAGACAGTTATGATGCCAATTGAATTTGAATATAAGACTTTGCAAACTATAGTAGATTTGGGGATGAATATTTCTGAGGCACAAAGAGAAATAATCATGCAGTTAAACACCTTGGATGAGATAAGAAGAGCAACCTTGCAGCATACAAAAGTAGTGAAAAATTAGAGAATCAAGTGGCATGACAAATTTATCAAGGACGAGAAATTCCAACCAGGAGATTGGGCCCTGCTCTATGACTCAAGATACCAAGACAATGGAGGAAAATCGCAGACAAGGTGGCTAGGACCATATGAAATTGTTGAGGTCTTTTCTAATGGAGTTGTTAAGCTTACTACCATTGATTCTGTCAGATTCAAATTACTTGTCAATGGTTATCGCCTCATATTATATCACAAGCCAACTTCCAAAGAAGATTTCCTGTAGTAATTCACTCAACATTCAACACCTGAGCTTCTTACAGCTGAAGGGAATGGACCTAGCATCCCTCCTTCTAGATAATTAAGGTATGTACTCTCTCATAATAAATACTTTTACTTACATGGAAGTCCATTTCTTCACCCATCCGCCCATCCACCCATCCATCACCACCTTTCTCTCTCTTCCATCACTTCATTTCACCTCACCTCACTCCACTTCATTTTCATTAATTGCTCAATTTATTCACACAAGGTGAGCAGTCCTTTCTCCATGATCTTTACAGAAAATCTTCCACACATTCAAGTATGTGCGCATTAATTGCTATCTTTAATCATCTTTTAAGTGTGTTCATTTAATCAATGTACGTTAGTATAGAAGTTTACATAAAATTCCATCATTCCCTATCAAATCACCACTCCCATCTCACATGTGTGGACACATGTCCAAATTTACGTTGGGGGGATGGGAAAGAAAATGATGTAAATATATTGCCCATGTGTCAATTTATGCTAGGCTACGTTAGAAAATTTAAAATGAGATGATTTGAAATTTGAGTGAGAGGACGGTTTGCATGTGTGCAGTGACATTAACTTCAACCACCATTTCTTCCCATCATAATTCCCCTTTATTGCTCATTTTCTTGCCATTTATTGCCCCTATTGTAATCTTGAGTTGCAAGAAAAAAGGTGAAACAAAGAAAAGAAAATTCAATCGATATTGGCACCGAAAATTTAGCAGGTACTACAAGAAAGTGAGCTTGATTTTCAAATGGGAATTGCAAGAAAGAAGTTGCAAAGCATTTGCTTGATTGCAGACAATGGGAGGTGGGTTAATTCAAAATGAACCCATGGTGCATGACGTTTTATTGTAGGTGCACAATGCCTAGCAGAATTTAGAAACTGCAGAGGGTCAGATTACTTCTTGAAGTTGGATGGCTTTGATGAAAGCATTGCCCTTGAATTCACCCAGACATTTTCTGAAGGGAAAGCCATAGTAAAAGGGTTGGAAGTTGTGGAAATTGAGGAAAGAATTGCAAAGATCACAAGGTTACCAACTGATGGCAAAAATTACCCTGCCTCTAGAGATGCCAAATCAACTAGGGCTAAATTTACAGAGTCGAATGACACCCCATTGAGCATTGATAAAGAGAGTGCAAAGAGAATGTCTTTGCTCTAGCCATGGAAGTAGATAGTCATTTATGTTATTAAATACATCACCTATGAGGGTCGCCATTCAAATTTTATTTCTATACACTTCAAGCTTTTGAATCACACGAGGCACAAAAGAAGGATGAATGTGTCCAATGTGTTATACAATCTTCTCTCAATCATGGCGGCTGAGACCCAAAAAATTACGGATAATTTTGTTTCCCACCATTATCTGATTAAATTGTTGGTTGAAAAGTCTTTGCATGATGTATTTGCAATAACCTGGGAAGAATTTATAAATGTTGATCGAATTAGACCTAAGCATTTGCAACCTAGGGCTTTACCTCAACCCCGTAGGTCTAGCAGGAAATTGAACATGACTAGAGCCCCTCTTGAAACTTCAACCTCTGGTGCTAACTCTTGTGTGAATCCTCCCACAACAGAAAAAACCATAGAAATTAGTTCTTCTGGAATAGAGCACTTAGAAAAAGAAAGTCCTTCCTTTGATTCTGATGATGACATTCTACTTGAAACCCTGATGAAAACTAGGGCACATAAGAGAGAAGTAGAAACAAGAAAAGGAAAGGACAAAACATAGTTTGTAGAAAGAAAGGTATCAAGTTCTAAAAAGAAGGATGACACTGTTCATCCTGTAGCCAAAGGAAAGCGTGAGAAACCTCCCAGGAAATCAAGACCAATTGGGCTTGTGATTGGTACACCTCTGCAGAAAAGCCCTAAGCCTGGTGAGACATCACACGAGGACCCTAAAGCTCCAATGGGGTAGGAGTGTCAAAGAAGAAGATATATTTGGGAGAGCAACAAATATAACACTAGCTGATCTTGCTAACATTGTATAAGAGTTTGAGGAAAATCAAGATTTCCTATAGCATGAGCAAGAGGTTCTACAACAAGAAGTCTTGTAGCAGGATGTCTTGCAACAACAACAAAAACTAGAGTAGGAGTTCCTACAGCCATAATAAGAACAAGAATGAGAGTCCCTACATCAAGAGGTGAAAGAAGAAATAATACCCCTACATCCAAAGATAACTGGACAGCTTGAGTTCATGCAGATAGTGCCATATGAGGAACCGCCATCGACAAAAGACTGGTAGGCATTCATAATCCTCCTAGTTTTATAGTACATGCAACAATTTGAATTTATGAAGAGAAATACAAAGAAGTAAGGAAGAATGGAGAAAGGAAAAACAAAAATTGGAGGAAATTCAAAAGAAGGATGAAGAGATAGAAGATAAAGATGCAGAAATTGCCACCCTAAAGCAAAGGGTGGATGATATGGTAGCTTTGGCACCACAAATTTTGGAATGTAGGACCCCTCCAAGGGTCTATGCTCTGCTTCTGAAAGAGAATTATCTCTCTTTTAAGTTGTCAAGGATTTCCTCAGGTCTGAATCCTTCAATCGACACCCCTATGGAATTTTTTGATGCTTATAGGATTGCCTCCCCTAAAATGAAGAATTTTTTGTGTGAGTTTTATTTGCATAATTTTACTGTAACTCAAGACCATGATTGGAACCCGTTGTTGTATGTTGGGAATTTCCAATTGAGGGCATTTATGTCTTGGGTACAAAATGAGATTAGTTGGGAACAACAACATGGATCTTATAAGCAATTGGAGTTTGATATCCCTCTGCCCATTAGACCTGAATCAAGCAACCCACGAGATATTTACAGAGAATGGAACATAATGCTTCTCAGACCCAGTTATGGAAACAAGATTATGCCTTGGATTTAGGCAGTTTACAATGAGTATGAGGTAAAGACAACAAAAAAGGAGGAAACTATGAGAAGATGTCTATCACAAAGATGGAATAGTCTATCTAATGAGTTGAAGCAGGCTGAGTTTCATTCCATCCACAATTATGCTGCAAAACTAAAGAGGATTGACAGGTATATTCAGATTGGGAGAACTTGAAGGAAACCTTGGCTTCCCCTAACTTTCCAGCCACTCATGCTCATGTGGTTCATGCCAAACTTCAGATTCTACCAGCTTGACATTGTTGCAAAAAGGTAGAGATGAAACAAATTTGATAGATTGGGAGGATTTTATTGGGATCCTAATTCATGCATTGCAGCCACTGATGTTGGACAACTATCAGTTGCAAATTTTAGAGATTTGACCAAGCAGAAGAACAAAACTTCCCTTGATGGAGGACCAACAAAACGTTAGGTTGGGGGAGTGATGAGCCTAGTTTTTGGTCCAATTTTGGGTAGAATATATAGTTTATTTGTTGGTAGATGTCATGGAATTTAATGTTAAATGCCTATATTTTCATAATGTTTCCCTCAAACCATTGGCATTGGACTTAATCCTATATCTCTGCAAGCTTTAATGACATTTGGCATAATATGTGGATTATCTATATTGATTTTGCATCTAGTTAATGAATGTTCCTTATAGTGGTTATAGATGTGCAGTTATTATGTGTATTGACCTTGCCATGCAGATTTAATATGCCAAGTTGAGGAAGACATCGCTAGCTGGACATGCACCATAACGTCCAACAAAGGAATTGCTCCAAGTTAAAGGAGGCCGATGATAGAAGATTCTTCATGCAACTGAACGTAACCGCCTTGTAGTGGACTCTAATGATCAATCATGCATAGGCATTATTGTTGAGCTAAATTTGCATTTGGACTTGCATGTTTGACCAGATTCCATGCATGCATAACTGCCATTGCTCCATTTCCTTTGTTTTCCCTAAATGGAATCCTCCCAGTCATGGAGTTGACTGCCTCGCTTAGCTATTAGTATAAATAATGATCTGATGCTCTTTCTTCAAGAGGTTACATGATTTGACATTATACTTGCACTCTCTAGTTTTCAGTAATTCAGATACATTTCTCTTTTGTACTCATGATTCATAGTGAATAAAATTATTAGGACACCAAATCTGCACCCTGTTTGCTAAGCTTTTCCAATTGCACTTAGCAGATTTAGACCAACATTGGAATGATTTACCATTGTGGGTAACCTATTTGAAAGCAAACCTCTGGATTGTGGGTCGGCTTCCCCGTTTGATATCACCTAACTATTGGATTTTTGAGATAAGGGTAAGAGTTGCATGAAATAAACCTAATGTTGGAAAGAAACTAAAGTGATACACCAAAACAATTTAGACCTGCTAACAGCCTTGCACACTCAAATTAATATTTCAAAGCCAACTCACACAAATCCCTATCCAATGCAGTTTACATCAATAATTTATAAAGAGTTATGTAACAGTGTTCATAAAAGGAAAAGATAGATTTCACAATCAATAACACTACTAAACAACACAGTTTATAACCTCTAAACATACATTTTATGTCAAATAGATGCATGAAACATGGGACAAGTTGTAAGGAAAATGACTTTTCACAAAACAGACTAATCAACCATTAATAACACACCACAAAACATGAAGAGAAAAGGTAACAATGCTCCAATCTATTAAATTAAAGTGTTTACTCTATATTAGGTTTTTCTGAGTTAAAATGCAACTTCATGAAAAATAATTCCAAGAAAGTAGCTATCCTCCTGCTGAAAATGAAGGAACTCCTCCAATGTTAAAAAATGAACATACTTAACCAACACCCACCAAAACCTCCAACACATGTTCTTCTAGAAAATTCTCCTCGGATAAAATAGAAATGGCCCCAAAAGAACCTTCTAGAAGTCTCTAAAATGCTCTCTACATGGAGAAAAAACAAGCTAAGCCAATATCCATCCCATAAGTGTGACAAAAATATCTCCAACTAGCCTCATTCCCACAAAAAAGAGTCCAAACAAAATCACACACTTTCCACACCTCTGAAAATCATCATTGGTCCTATTTCAACATTTGACCACATTCCCCATCATGCAATATGTGTGTTTCTAAAAACACATGGCTTTTCAAGCATTAATAGTGATTTTTTAAGTGATTTATGTTTCTAAAAACACATGGATTTTCAAGCATTAATAGTGATTTGTTAAGTGATTTATAAAACACCAATTAACAAATCACTTTACAATTAGGTCCAAATCAAAAGGGGCCCACCATTTTTCTGTGTTACATTAGCATTAAAAGGCACAATAAAAGTTATTTTAAAATCACTTACATAATATTTTCAAATATGGAATAAAATGTAACATCAAATGTTATGGCAAAAGCTTTCAAAAGCTTCAAAGGCACTTTGGCTATCAACTTACCACCCATAGTATGCATTCTTCCCACACATGTCATAATCACATGGTTTGCAAAGGCACATAGTATCAATATTACTTGGCTAATAAGGCCAACCTCCAAGACTCTTGGAAAGAATATTCCAAGTCACATGATGTTGGCAAGACAAGGCATCACTTGAGGGTCTCATGGCAACACATTGTCAATACATACTTCAGCATAAGTCAAATAAGGGAAGAAATCCCTAAGGCATAAAATGCCTAAGTGATAACACATGGCATAGTGAAGACTTAGCAAAGCTTTTAAAGAATGGCGAAAAAAAATAAAGGCATAAAAATGCCTAAGGCAATAATATGTGGTCATCGGCCCCCATCACATTTCATGTGTTGATTTTAAAAGAAAGGTTAAAAACATCCCATCGAAATGCAAAGAAGAGGGTCAAACCCTAACATAATACCCAAAATGATGAAAAAATCCATCATTTGGTCTTCGAAGAATCTGGAGGATGTCACTCTACCACCATGAGGGTTTGGAGAACATGGGAAAAATAATGTCTTCTCACGAGTTCTCAGTCATTTTTTGACATTTCTCTTCATGAAAACATCATGGGATCTTAGGTAAACATTTTTTGCTTGACATAAGCTCGCATCTTTTGACTTAGAGGCCACTTCTTGACTTACAGGCCGCAACCATGAACAGACTTTGATGGACTCTGTTGCATCTTTCTCTGTGGTTATTCTCTTTGCTTACAATTGCCATGGGAAGTTAGTGAAGCCTAACAGGAAGCTTTGAATGGCAAAACTTTGTGCATCCTGGTGTTCGAGCTTAGGTAAGCTCCCAGCCGGCCTTGCATATTGTCTTTTCCTCTAGATAGTGAGCAAGAAGAGCTTGAATAGAAGCTTTCAAATGTCTCATTTTGCTTCTGTCTTTGTGGAATTTTTTAGAAAAGCTTCATTATCTACAAACTTGAATAGACTCAGTGTTTTTTTCTGTTGTTTTCCTGACTTACAAAAGCTCACTGGCCATGGCCATGAATAGATAAATGTGTCCTTCATGTTCATTTCTAAAAATCCTCCTGTAATCTTTTGAATTTCCTTCCTCTTTTTCATAAATATTGAAAAAATTAATAACCTAGATGGGTTTTTGGAAAAAAGAAAAAGAAAACCAAAAAGTGGCTCGACCCTCATCATGTGAACTAGGTTTTCTTGCATCAGTGATTTTCTGTCTATTTCTGCATTTTGAGGAAAAACCCTTGCTTGGGTTTCTTGTAGCATTCATTTTGTTGAACTCCTTAACTGTTTGTAAAGAACCCAAATGGGTCACTAGATTTTTGTACAGGCTCATATTTGTTGTGAAAGATAGATGATTTTTGCAAGTTCATTTCATCTTTCTGGTAAAAAGAAAGCAATGTTGCTCCATTTGATCAAAACCCCAAGTGGGTTTTTTATATTTGCAAGAAAAAGGCCACTCCACACCACGATCTGCCATAATGCATAAATGGATTTTCATCTTTGTGGTTACTTTAAAAAAAATTTCATACTACCATTTTCTGTTATGTACTTCACTTCTGTAGAATGCTTTCTTTTATAATCTATGCATTTGCCTTTTCAGTTTGTTGATATTCATTTTGCTGGCTCTCAAGTTCAAAAATTATACTGAAAATTTGTTCATTTTGCTTCTATAGATGAAGTAATGCATTACCAATGCTTCCATATTCTTCCTCCACCTCAGATACTTACATGTCACACCATCTTCCTGTGTAGTTTAAAGCTTTTGAAAGGGCTTCAAAATTCTGTTGAATTGATCCTCTGATAAACTCCAAGGTTATTGTTCTTAGGCTTACACATTTCATGTCACTGTCTTAGATACAATGTTGATTTTAACTGCCTTATTTCCTTCATTCATTGTTGTGAATTATTGCCACAGATACATGTTAACTGTATTATGCTTTGATTGAATTATCCTATCACTGTGCTTCCCACACCTCTGTGATCTAAGGAGCAAACCAACTATATCTTGCTCTCTTGCTCCCTGCCACTGTGGACTATAGTTTGGGTCCTATCTCTTCATGATGGCTTGTCAATGCACATATTCAACCACTATGAAAATAATGAATTGTCCCTTTGAATCCTCCTTGAAATCATGAATTTTGTGGTCCTTTGAATGTGCTTAATGTTCTGTTCCTTAAAACCCCTTACAAGAAATACCATCATTGTCTTTACTAGATGATCTCATCTCATGCTCATTTATTTTCCTTTATGACTGTGTGGGTATGGATTGTCAACTCTCTTGAGTTTTCCTTGTTTCTATCACTGTAGACTTTCCTTTGTTATCATAGGTTTATGATCTTGCTATTAGACTTTGATGTTAGGACTTCCAGAATGCTGAAAATTGTCTTCCAAAGATGTCTTCCATGTAACATGTATTCATGATTGTTGTCCTAAGTTGAGATTTATTGTCAGCACTTCCAAAATATTATTGGTCTCGCAAACCTGTGTTGCATTGAAGTTGTCATCTATTTTTGGAAGGTTGCTATTCTCCATCTCTAAGTTCTTTCAAACTCATATCCAAGGAACAAAACAAACAAGTCACTCTTCCTTGCTTTCTGAAAGCCTCTGTTTGTCCCTTAGTTGCTTTTTTGTTTCTAGATACTTAGCATGCATAGGAATTGGTCCATTTAACTAGTGACTTAAGCACTGTAGACATGCAAAATTAACATTTTGCATTTGATCAAGTTCATTCATCAACTGAACTAGATTTCACATTAGGTTCACCTTCATTCATTTAGTAGGTAATTTCATTAATCTCCATTTCCTAAGGTCATCTATCAAGTAAACATTATCATCAACCTTTTAATAAATCAAACATCCATTTAAATCAAATCCTAAATCATATTCCATCATTTTCTGATTTAAATAAATCAAATATTAAAGTCCTAAAAGTTAAACTCACCTAATCATCATTAAACTAACATAATCATCATTTATTTAATCTAACCATGATTAAATGCTAATCTCACCCACTTGCATCCTCTAGATATCTCCACTTGCACAAATAAATCAATTTATTGATTTATTAAAAAACCCTCATTTTCCATCAACATGACAAGTTGATTTGTCCCTCCAACATTGCATTAATTGCTATTTTTCTTGTCCCCCTCTCAAAATTTATTGCAAAATTTGAATTCAAATTCTCCCTCTCATGGGCACTCTTCCCAAATTTTGCACATCCATTGTCCTATCATCACTTGACAAGTGGTCTATTCTCATTGGTGGATCTTTAGTCCCACATTCACCCTCTTGGCCAATCTCTCATCAAGAAAATCTATAAAAGAAGGCCTTCATTCTCATTCATGGATCCACAAATTTTATGCAAGGCTACTCTCTTGGTTTGAGAACTCATCTTGCTCATCATCTCCATTTGCATTTCATCATTTTGGCTTCTTAGCAAGGGTTGGGAAAGGGTCACTAGCACATGTGACACCAATCCATTATGGAATAGGTGATTGTTGTTGTTTTCATAATGTTTTTAGTTTCATTTGGTCATGTATTGCATTTGGAAACATCTACAAGGTATTTCATAGGAGTTATTTTGATAGATTTGTAAAGTACTAACCCATGTTTGAGATGTTAGTATTTGCAGATTTAAAAAGATGCTCACAGTTTGGTGCTAGAAGGAGGGTAGTAGCAAGACTTTCTGCATTTGGTGCATCTAAATTTGTTGTCGGCTCATCAAGTGCTAATATTCCACAATTGAGGCAAAATGTTTCTGCCAGTGCTAACTTGATTATATGAGAAGCGAGTATTTGTTAAGTGCATTATAGTATTTATCCAAGTCCTTGTTAGCCATTTCTATGGTCTTTAACCCAATAAGCTGATCACAGTATAGTTCATCAATGTCCTTGTATTGTGCTTGCTTTAGATCAAGTTTGTTCTTTAATATATTGCTCTGATACACTCATATTGTTCCTTGGTATCGGTTCAACTCTGATAGAAGTTTTTCTTTTTCCTGCAAACATCTCTTTTAATATGCATCCACAACAGACGGTTAACCAATGCTAGCAATTCTATCATCTAAAGCTTCCCTTTTTTTTGAGCCAGTTCATCAACATCTGCTTTAGTTTACCAAAAATTTGTATTGTCATCTATATTTTGTTTCACTTGGTCTTGGCTGCGTAGCAATTCTTGGCTTCTATTCAGCTCACTTGAAATATTGGATTTTCTCTTCTCAAATGTCTCCAGCCAGCAAATGATCTTCCACACCTTCACTATTTCGGCTTTCTCTTTGGTTGCTGAGTGTGATTTTTCTGACATGATTGAATGATATTTATATTACTGTTTGGTGGTATGGTTGTTCTATCATTTTTTTTGGTGTGCTGACATCAATACAGTTGTTTTCTCACAGGGGCATTGATAAATTAGAGTTTAATGGCTGAAAAGTTTTAAGACTATGCTGTTGGTCGAAATTGTCATGGGGATGTCCCTATATTTCCTGCTTTCTCTTTTATGCATTATTTTTGCTTCCCCCAAACTACAGTATTTGACAAAATCCCTTTATATGCTAGTTTAATGATTATAGGCTACATACATACAAATCTTATGGAAGAAAGCTACTCTTTTTTTTCTTAACCTACCAATTGCATTCGCTTGGAAGTTTTATACTATTTCAACAGGTATTTTGTGGCGCAAGTAGGGTGGATACTGACAAAGGTTGTGGAATATCGCTCTACATCTACCAATCGCATTTGCTTGAAAGTTTCTAAAGCATTTTCAACAAATCCATTTTGTGCATATCCTGTAATCATGGCGTTCCATGAGATGTCATTTCTATGAGAATTTCTGACAAACAGTCCATGCGCCTTGTTTGTGCTTCAACAGTAACCTGTCAAAAGGTTCGCATGCTTTGTCTATGTTGCTGGATAGTCAAACAGTTCACATGTCTTGTCTATGCTTTCACAACTTACGTTTTGTTTGAAAGTTTCTGAAGCTTCTTCATTCAAATTTTCTCCTGCCAAGTGCATTTGCTCGAATCTGCATTCCATGAAATTAATCCACCTTGAAATACTTGTTCATGCACATTTATTACTGCTATGGCTGCATTTACTTATTCCTGCGCATTTATTTCTGTTGTCACTGCTTTTACTTGATTCCTGCGCAGTTACTTGTTTCTGGTTTATATGCATTTTGGTGGTCTTTTAGTATGTTGTCAAAGATTTAAGTCCCTGCGTATTTGTTTATATCTCTGGGTGACCTTATTAAAGCAGTTTTTGATCATTTTCTTTTGATGTACTAACTGTCCGATACGTTGATTTTGTGAATCACAGACCAAAATACAAAGCTTCTAATAATTCTTTTTGGATGGAATGGATATTTATCTGGTAAGGTTGCAAAAAATTCGGTGAAGAGGCTGGTCAAATATGAGTGGTCACCAATTTGCATTGGTTTTGAGAATCTTTAAAAAACAATTTATGACGAGGCTTTTTCGTAATAAAATACATTTATGCTCACCATCTTGAATGTTAAACTATGAGGGAGCCCAAAAGGAAATAGATGCTTTTTAGTTTGGTTGTCTTTATGAGTCAAGAGTAAATTATGCTGAGCAATGGCCTTACACATTAATGGATTGACAGACAAAATGATCAAGGTTGAACTAATTATTTAAAGTTGTCTATCATCTATGAAATCAAATGCTTACGATATATGCTAAGGGTGTCATTTGGGTTTTATACAAGGTTCTGAAATCAATCATTCCTTTATAAAAGTAGGGGTAAATTTAACAATTTATTGACATTTACATCATAAAGAGCTCATGCGCTTTTGTCAAAATAATTTTATTTTATCCCTCTCTTTAAAAGGTTTCTTCAAATTATTGACATATCTTGTGTATACTTGTTTGTAATATTTATAGGTACAAGGAAAGAAAAAAGTCAACAAAGGTACAAAAAAACAACGAAGGCTCAAGGCACAAGGAAAACGAAAGGAGGAGGATTTTTTTTTTGAAAACTCAAAGTGTTTTTAAACTCTTTAAGTGTTTGTTCAACACTTCTTTACGAAATTGTTACCTTTTCACTCCTAGGACACTAATTTTTGTGTGGGTCTAAAAAGAACAATTTGATTTTTTCCATTTGCAAAAGGTTAAAATTCAAGCTTAGACACTTACTAGATTTCATTTTGGGCTAAAAATTGGACAACCAATCTTCATATTCCATTTGGTTCTTAAAACGAATCAAACAATTGCTTTGGAGGGATAAAATGAATGTGTGTTTGCCTTGTTTTGTGGTTACTTACTTAAACTAAAGTCATTGAAAAGGACGTATGCGCTTCTCTCGCGCTTCCAAGTGATCTTGAGAATCAAAAGGCCTTTTTGGTGATTTTGGCGTAAGATAAAGTGATCACCTCCACACTTTTATTTGGGCTTAAAATTGAACAAACTATTGTGCGAGTGTGAGTGGAGGGCATTTCGCGTATATTCTCTCTCTTTGTTGCTATCAAAGATTGATCGAGTTACAGATTTTGTTCTTCATTTTCTTTTGTTTATCTTAGATGGCCCACCTTGTGGGAAAAAGTAATCACCCAAGGGAACGGCTCAACTGGTAACACTCTGAACTTGAGAGTATTTCCAGCCAGGATATAAATGTGGATATTGGAAGAAACGCCAATATCACGCAGTTGACTCTGACAAGATGTATCCGAAAGGGGACTCTTGCCACGTTGGGTCAACTCCTACGAACGAAAAGTCTGAACTAGAACCCTTGTTTTGTAGTGGCTTATTGATCCATTGAGCGAGTTTATCAAAGTGGTGCATTGGAACTTAGATTCCAAGAAGTTACTTGCCATGTCCGATCTTGGTTGAAATATAGAGGTTAAGACTTCATTCTTAACATACCTTTATATTTTATCCTTGGTTGCATGTAAAATCATCTCTTCTATGAAGGGCATGAGGCAAGCCCACTAAGAAAAATGTACCCATTAACCTAGGATGTTGCATTGCTTGTGAGTCAGTTTGAAAATACATTGCTTGCTTGAAAACAAATAAAAAACAAACACTTAACATCATCAAAATTTCAAACCCTTTTGAAGACAAATATCATTGACTCAATCCATATGTTATTGCTTTCCCTTGGGACTTATGTCTTTAGAGGTTTCTAAGCATTGGATTATATCTCAATTTGTCTTCTTGAGTAAACAATAGGAAAACCCTTACCTTAAGTTCATTAAATTTCCACATAAACTATCTTGTGGGGTTTAAAGAAATTGAGACATTGGACATCTTAGTTTGAAAACTTAATCAAAGAAAGTGTTTTTGGTAAAGTAAAGCCATTAAGCAAAGCTAAGCAAAATGAATTTTCATTTGTGATTGGAGACTCACAAATCCCAAAGCAAAAATCATTGGAAATCCAAAAATGAATGTTCAAATGAAATCATTTCTTGGTTACAAAGGTCTTTAGGAAGCATATGCATGCTCTTCAATACCTAGGTCTAGGAAAACAATGTGGTCTTTTTAGGTTCATCTAGGGATCAAAACATATAAAAAAAATTCATCCATCCTCCAAAACAACATCATCACATAAATCATCTTTTGAAAAACCTTGAAATCATCCTTGAAGTGCTAGGCTTTATGACAAAATCAAGAAAACACCAAAATCATTGAGACCAAGTCCTTGAAACATTTATCAAAACACCTCTTGGCTAGGCATGTGTAGATGCATCCTTTTGCATATACTTAGTCAAAATTATAAAAAATCATCTTGTCTAGCTTAGTGTATGTAGATGAACCCTTCTTCATATACTTAGTGAAATAATCATCTTGTTTGGGTAGGTGTGGGTAGATGCATCCTTCTCCTCACACATATCGAAATCATCATCCTTTGAACAAAACTATCCTTTAGATCATTATCAAACATCTTAGGGTCTTTTTGTTCAAAATCAAAATCAAAATCCAAATCAAGATCAAGGACAAAACCTCAAAATCTCAAAATCCAAAAATCCTAAAAGCCTAGTATTTCATTCAAGATTTATCAAAAGCCAAAAACATCCATAACATCCATCTTTAAACATCACCATCATATCATCATCACATTTGATCCTAAAAAACATCCTAAAAACTTTCACTTTGGGACATAAAATAGAGATTAATCCAAAGAATCAAGAGATTCATCTCCCATATTCTCGAAGATTGATCCCTATTTTATGGTTCTAACTAGATCTCAATACAAGAAGAGTATGGAAGCCAACAAAGAAACACCCGCTTCAAGTGATCTTAGCCAAACCACTCCTAAAATGAATCCCATTGGGGATGGAAATCTCACAATTAGCCTTCCAACATCATCGCAAAACCCACAAGAGGAAACCCAAGGGGAGGATCTTACCTTTGGAATGTCTCACAAAGAAGTAGCTGAAATGCTCCAAAATCCAGACAACCATAGAATCATCAACACCATGATGAGACTTAACCCTTCGTTGTACATGCTTGAACTAGCAAAACAAGGGGCCAAGTTGCCTTCGGATTTTGATGTGAGCACTATAGTAGAGACATCTTTTCCACCAATCTCATCCACCATCCCCATTTCATCTACACCCCCATCTCAAAACGTCACAAAAATATCCCGCAAATCACAACATCATTTGCTCCAACTCAACCCAATGTTAACAAGGGAAACACATTTCTCAATGCTCTTCAATCACATCCCCTTGTTAATAATCAAAGCTTGGACGTAAACACCACATTGGAACAAAACATCCCCCATAATCCATTACAAAAAAATGTTCCTCTCACTTTACATTATGACCCATCATCAACATCTTTTCACGGAGCACCTCAAATTCCCCTCCTCACAAATTCACAAGAGGAGGGAGACATGTTCGGACTAGGGGGCATTTTCAACACCACAACACTCTCGCAAGGATTCACCCCCCTTACATTTCCACCTCTCCCACCATCACCATTGTCATCTACACCACTCCTTGGTTTAGGGCTTCCCCCTCTACCGAGTATCAATCAAAACAACATCCCAACCATCAATCAAAACATTTTGCCAAATGCTCAAAACTTATTGTTGACATAAAAACAACAAATGACAAACACACAAGCAATGGCAACATCATCAAACACCCCCACAACATTGCAAAGCATGGTCTCTCAAGGGCCAATCACATCAACGATGCCACTTACCACATCAACAACACCATCCACCAATCAAGTAATCAACACGAAAACACCATCCACCAGCCAAATAATCAACACAACATTATCACTCACCATGAACACCATTCCAAATCCACCACCACCTCCACCACCACCAATGTTCACCACATCAAACCAATTTGACACAGCATTACAAGCCGCTTTCCAAAGAGGCTATCAAAAAGTGCAAAAAAAAAAAGCCGTGCAATAAGCCGCTCAAACTGCACAAGCTGCAATACAAGTGCAACAAGCTCAAGCATTATTACAACAACAATAAGCCGCTCAAGCTTCCCAAGCCGCGTAAGCATTGCAAGCACAAAGGGTCACTCAAGCACAACTATTATTGCAGCAATAAGCTGCACAAGCATAAGCCCAAGCACAAGCTCAAGCGCAAGCACAACAAGCACAAGTACAAGCACAACTTCTTGCACAAGCAGCACAATTGCAAGCATATCAACAAGCACTAAAGCAATACCAAGAGCAGCAAGAAGCAGCATAATTGGTATCCCAACAAAAAGCATTGTGTGAACAAGAACAAGCAGAACAACAAGCGTTGTTAGAACAGCAACAAGCATAGCAACAAGCGCAACAACAAGCACAACAACAAGCATTGTTGGAACAACAACAAGTGTAACAACAAGCACAAATCCTAGGGCAACAACAACAAGAGCAACAACAAGCATTGTTCATCCAAAAGCAAGTAGAAGCCTACTTCGCCCGCCACAACATACCGATACCATTGAACAATGCACCAACCAACCCATCCATCCAAACCACAATTGCAACACCTCAAAACACATTCATCCCACCCCCTGATCCCCAAAATGATGTGACGACACAACTCAGGTCGCTCTCGCAACAAGTGCTTGACCTTCAATTGGGGCAGACAACCAAAACACAAAGCAACTTGTGTCCCTATCCATTTGATAGGAGCCTAGACATGAAACCATTCCCTAAGGGATTTGAGATCCCTAAATTTGACAAATATCGAGGGACGAGAAACCCTGAAGATCACATCAGGGAATTCCAAGTTCATTGTATGGAGGTTGCATATGACGATACTTATCTGATGCGGCTATTCCCTAGGAGCTTGGTAGGCAATGCTATAGAATGGTTATCTCGCTTACCCGCAGGCATCGAACATTCCAGGAAATCAGAGATGAATTCATTAGAAACTATGCATGTAACATTGCAATGGATGTTAGTCTCGAAGAACTATATGCTCTAAAACAAGGAAAAAATGAATCTTTTGCTTCATTTCTTCAACGATGGCGATCGAAGGCCAATCAGAGCAAGTGGACCATGCTAGAAGAACAACAAGTCTGTACAATCATCACCAACCTTGAAATCCGCTTGTCATTCCACCTCAAGGTTCAGGGAATCACCACCTATGATCAACTGATCTCCAAGGCGCTTAGCATCGAAAGAGCCCTTGCAACCCAACCCATCGAATCAATGCCATATCATGAACACTATTGAAACAATCGCCCACCATCAAATTACAATGATAAACCTTGTACATGGGCGAGAAACAAAAACATCACTAATGATGGCGTCGTCGATGCCAAGGTAGTCATTAGTGGTCCACGCCAAAATACACCCACACCGCAATTCCAACCACAACGCCAAAACACTCATCACACAACATACCAACCCAATAATCCCACCATCAATAACATCAACAACCAAAGAGGACCACCTCAACGCAAAACATACCCCAAACGAAAATACACTACTTTGGGGGAACCACTTGAGGACATCATGAAAAAGCTAATCGACGAAAAACTCATCCAAGCTCCTACATTTGAGAATTACTAAGAACCTAATGTCAAACCTTCTTGGTACAATGAGAATCAATTGTGTGAATTCCAAAAAATCAAAGGCCACACCACAAATAATTGCATTAGACTCAAGAACATATACAAGATCTCATTGACAAAAGAATCATAAACGTGGAACCACCTACAGGGAATCAGGACCTTAAAATCTACACGAATCCGATGCCGAATCATGGCAACAAAGGGAATAACAAGGATAAAGGAAAAGGCAGTGTAAATCATGTATACGAAACAGTTGTTGCCAACCTTAATGAAAACTGCATGGTCATCACCATCAAAGGCGCCCATGCCGAAGACTGTGGAGTCACCACAAGAGGCAGAAAAGTCACCATCACAGGATCATCCCAACCCAATAGAGTCCCTACATCAAGAGCTATTTTGTATAGCTACAATGTTGTAGAAAAACTCAAAAGAATGCCAGCACACATCATGGAGTTGTTAAAAATCTCATCAGTGCATAAAAAGATCCTTGAGGAAGCATTAGCCTCATCCACTGTCCCTGCAGACCTCGATGCAGAACAATTCCAAGCTATGGTTGAAAACATCATAACACCTAATCTCCTTACATTTTCTAACCAAGATTTTCCTGCCCAACCATCTCACAACTGTGCACTTCACTTGGAAGTCATTGTAAACAAAAGCAAAATCAAAAGGGTCTTGGTGGATGGAGGTGCAGGTTTGAACATCTGTTTGAACATCTGTTCTCTTAGCCTCATCAAGCAATTGAAAATATCAGAAGATTCCATCGACAAAGGCAAGGGCATCACAATTAGAGCATATGATGACCAAGAAAGAGTGTCTCAAGGCATAATTAAGCTCCCTATCCAAGTAGGGCCGACGCTCATGGAAACCACTTGTTAGGTCTTGGACCTCGACTTGCCATACAATATCCTCTTGGGATGCCCATGGATCCATGCGATGAAAGCCGTAGCATCAACTTTCCACCAATGTGTGAAATTCACACATAATGGACAAGAGGTTACCATCCACGGAGATCCTGAGCCATTCTCATATTGCAAGAATCTTGAAGCCAAATATTACAAAATCCCCCAAGTGCCAAAGAATGATGAGGGCCCATCCACATCATACATTGACCCCGCCACCCTCACGTCCACTTCTACAATAGAGACATCTCCCACTCCCGCCATTCCCACCATCTCCGACATCAAGCTCATCATCCAGGAGGATGGTTGTGGAAGCTATAGGCTCCCTAATAATGCTTTTGTGATAGGAGAGTTACCACAATCTCCTAGATCATGGGGATGCCCGCGAGAAAATCAAGCTTCTACATCGCAAACAAATCCTGAGGACTATCTTGAATTCACAAGCTGGAGATACCTTGGTCAAGAGGTTATTGAGGCAGATCCATCCCACATGCTGTATCGAGATGAAAGACTGACACCTGAATTACCAATGAATGAGACAAGCAAGGGCCTACAAATGATGCTTGCAATGGGTTATGACAGAAACCAAAGATTGGGGCAAAATGACAATGGGCTCTTGATACCAATCATGCTTGAGACGCGACCTATAACAAATCTTGGTCTTGGATGTGCCACTCCGAAAATAACCATATGTGGTCGAAGTCCTCCGATTAGAGCTGCTAATGTTTCTCCTCAGCCAGTACTAGTACAAGTACACTCACCAATAGTCACAGGTAGAGACGCACATAATTTTATAACTGAGCCCTACATTAGTAGCGATGGTGAAGATACCTTATCCAACCTACCTAGGTTATTCAAAGATACCACCCTATGTATGATTAGTACCATATCCTTTGAACCAAATAGTCAAAATCATGAGATCCGCTTAGTCTACCCCCAACTGATCGACTATGACCAACGAGAACCACCAGTTCTTGATACATTCAAAAACAATGAAGCACTCTCATAATTCATGGGGTTGAGGGATAACATTCCAGATGGAGATCACAAGGCAGGATTCATAATGGAGTTGGACACACACGCCTATTACGGGGAAACGATTGAATCCTTCAGTTGCAAAAGTGAGAAACTAAGAATCATATCCAAGTCCTTGAGTGAAAACCACACCATGGCACTCTCTGACAAGAAAATAGTAAAAAGAAAGGACATATCCAATGGTGAAAACCTCTCTGAGGCACCTAAGGATGAAGGATTCAATCTTCCCCTAAGAGCTATTCATTAAGAGAAGTCAACAGTCTTGGCCAAAAAATGCAACCTAGTCAACCTAGGAACATAGGAGACCCCGCATATCACATTCTATGCGGAATCACTATTATCAGAAGAGCAAGAACTCCTAGCAGCATTCCTTAGGGAAAGACAAATAAAATTTTCATGGAGTTATGTTGATATGCCAAGACTTGATCCAAATATTGTGGTCCACCACTTAGCAGTGTATCCAGATGCAAAACCTGTTAGACAAAAGCTTCGAAAAATGCATCCTCAAATTGCTTTGTTAGTCAAAATGGAGCTCAAAAAGCTATTAGATGTTGGATTCATCCGACCAATTCATTATCTAGAATGGGTATCGAACTTGGTACCTGTTTCAAAACCTGATGGAGCAATCAGAATTTGTACAGATTTTAGAGATTTGAACAAAGCATGTCCCAAGGATGACTTTCCACTTCTCAATATCGATATGATAGTGGACATGACAGCAGGGCATGAGATGCTATCACTAATAGATGGATTTTCAGGATACAACCAGATTATGATAGCAAAAGAAGACCAACATAAGACAACTTTTACTTGTCCGTGGGGGACCTACTACTGGAATATGATGCCATTCGGCCTAAAGAATGTAGGAGCAACCTATCAAAGGGTCATGATGCTGATATTTCACGATATGATTCACAAAACAGTCGAGGACTATGTGGACGACATCCTAGCTAAATCAAGAAAAAGACAAGATCATATAGCAACCCTAAGTACTATCTTTGATAGATTGGAGGAATACAAGGTCAGACTAAATCCCAAGAAGTGCGTCTTTGGCGTACAATTAGGCAAATTGCTAGAATACATAGTGTCCATGAGGGGTATCAAAGTGGATCCGGAAAAAGTGAAAGCAATCCTTGAGATGGAAGCACCAAAGAATTTAAAACAATTGAGAGGCCTCCAGGGCCGACTTCAATCCATCTGACGGTTCATAACACAACTAGCAGACAAGCAGAACCCATATTCACACCTTCTCCACAAGGGTGTATCATACAAATGGGATACAAAATGTGAAGAGGCATTCAACAAAATAAAGGAATATCTACTGACACCTCCAGTGTTAATGCCACCTATCTCGAGAAAGCCATTGATCTTATATGTGTCAGCAACAGTAGCAGCCCTAGGAGCTCTCTTGGCTCAGCATGATGAAAACAGAACGGAGAGGGCTATCTATTATATCAGCAGGACAATGGTTGGCCACGAGCTAAATTACTCCTTCATCGAGAAAGCTTGCCTCGCAGTAGTATTTGCATCCCAAAAATTCAGACACTACATGCTAGCAGACAAGATCAAGCTTATTGCCAAAACTGACCCCCTTAAATATCTCTTATCAAATGCAATGTTAATTGGTAGAATGGCAAAATGAGTCATGATATTATCAGAATATGACATCGAGTATGTTGAAAGAAAAGCCATCAAGGGTCAAGTTATTGCAGACCAATTAGCAGAAGCATCTATGTATTCTGAGAATCCCCTTGTCTCAGAGTTTCCAGATGAGTCTATTTTTAACCTCAACATTGTTGATCACTGGAAACTATACTTTGATGGGTCATATACACAACATGGATCAGGAGCTGGTGTCTTCTTCATCACCCCACAGGGGGACTGCATACCAAGATCATACAAACTGGCATTTCCTTGCACTAACAACATAGCAGAATATGAGGCTTTGACTATAGGTC
>VDFB02070869.1:193783-229294 GCA_007258455.2 Sequoia sempervirens | reverse complement strand
ATAACTAAGTGGTAATAGAAATCAAGACCACTACCTCAAAACTTTGTATGGATGAGGTGGTGATTACTTCTTTATCTTGGAAGAGATGTGATCAAAATATTTTGAATCTATTTAGGAGACCCTATCAATTTGTAGAATACTAAAGGAAATAGCAAAAAGGAAAAGGATAAGAAAGATAATTTTGTATCCAAATCTCTTAGAAATTCTAAAGCTAAGTGTTGGAATTATGGCAAGACTAGGCATTAGTATCAAAACTATGAGAGAAAAAGAAGAAAAATAATTAGACTAATAATAACTCAAATATATTTTCTCATGAGAATAATGGAGATGCATTTGTCATGGCCTTGGAAACACATGTATCTGAAGGTATTTGGTTAATAGTCTATGGAGTTTCCTTCTATATGACC
This sequence comes from Sequoia sempervirens, assembly GCA_007258455.2. Lineage (NCBI taxonomy): Eukaryota > Viridiplantae > Streptophyta > Pinopsida > Cupressales > Cupressaceae > Sequoia > Sequoia sempervirens. The sequence goes on along the minus strand of VDFB02070869.1, from coordinate 228,887 downwards.
TCCCATTAAGGGTGGTTTTTAAAATATGAAGAATATGATGGAAGGAAAGTATATCTTGGTGATGATTCTCATGCATTATTGATTGTGGTAGTCTTAATCAGATTCCCTAATTGATAAGTGAGGTCATTATACATATCCCTAGTTTGGCACAAAACCTTTGACCAACTAGTAAACTTAATAATGTGGGTGTGCAAGTGATGTTAACCTTTGACCAATTAGTTAACTTAATAATGTGGGTGTGCAAATTATGTTTTCTAGTAGAGGGTGTAGGATGGTATGATAAGTTATAGTGCTAAGGGTGTTCATGTAGGAACTTCATTTTATAGTGCTAAGGGTGTTATTAATATTTTTATGGTCATGTTTATTAAGTTATCTCTTGCTCCAAAGACTAACTTATCTATAGAGAAGGCAATACTATAGCACTAGAGAATGGATCATATAGATGAAAAGGGTTTAAGGACCCAAAAAAATAAAAAATCTTGTTGAAGAAATGAAATTAATTATACTTTTAAATTTGATTTATGTCAACATTGTTTATATAAAAAAATACTAGTGTTCAAATTTATTCCAATTCTCATAAACCTTCTAAAATGGATTTATTTCATTCAAATATATTTGGTCTTGTTGATGTATCTTTTATAGATGATTCTCAAGAAGGATATGGGTGTATTTCCTTAAGAGTAAGTCTTATTTTAATCATTAAAAGGCATTTAAGGCTCTTTTGTAAAATTATACTAGTAAAAAGATTAATTTTTTTAGGACTAACAATGACAATGAATTTTATTTTGCAAATTTTGATGGATTCTATAAAATGCATGAGATTGAGACATAAGGCAACTACATGTACTCCTTGTATATTATCATTATTCAACATATTGTAAATATTGCGTTATGTATTCTACTAATACAAATGAATGCTAATCATCTTATCTATGGGATGTATTATTTAACTTCCTAGAATACTCTTAATATGCATATGACTACAAGAAATATTATTCGCGTGGCCCAAAGAGTCCATTAAATTGTAATATTAGGTGGTTTCATTAATGAAAGGAACTCTATGTCTCTAAGGCTTGATAGAGATTCTTCATTATGCTTGTTACAATAAATAGAAATGATTCTTACATAAGGAAAACATTGTAATTAGATAATCAAATGATGATCTAGCAACAACAATATATAAAGACCTTGTAAACAATCTTATACATATCCTAGAATGTTATATTACGGTTGCTTTAAGTTGGTTGTGAAAAACTAATATTTACCTTCTATTATAGAGCCTATGTATGCATTTTTGTGTTTAAAACATAAGAAATCTTATTAAATTTTGATGACACTAGGGAGTAAATTTTATGCTTGCTTGAATTAATAATCAATGGTAACCTTGAACTAATAACCAATGGTAACCTTCAACAATGTTGCAATAGGCTAGAAATAAGTCCCTTTAATATGAAAGAAATACATAATCAAGGCTAGTTACTAAAGAAAAGGGCAAACATGAAAACGACCCAAGAAGCTACTTCCTTCAAAAATCATGAGGATAAAAAAACTCAAGTAACCTCAAATTGTGCATTTTAATACTTCCATCCCCTTAAGATTATCTTTATAATAAAGATATAATTATGAACGCTTAATTTATATATGTTTCACATAGAAAAACAATATTTCATTTTTAAAAAATGATGAAACACAATCAAATGTATTTTTTTCTTTTGCATTGATTCAAAAAAACTAAAAATAAAATTGTCCATCCTACAATTTCTTAAAAATTAAGTGTTTACTACTTACATTTCTTAAGTGATCTTTTAGGAACAAATTACTCATATACCAAGAAAGCAAGAACATCATATATATGTCCAACCCATAATTCATTTAAGTACACCAGAAAGATGGTATAATCAAACAAGTTAAATTTTTGTATGGAGCCATTTTGAAAGAAGCATGAATAAATAAATTTATTTCAGCACCAATGGTACAATTAACAACTTAAAGTCTTTCTATGGAGCCACCTAAGAGAAGCATAAATAAAACTATTTCAACATTTACCATTTACTTGAGAAAGAAATGAAAAGCTCTTGATTTGCGATCTAATTTTTTTTTCCTCTTCGTATTTTGTTTCTCCACTATTTAACTCCCCTCCTTTTACTTTGCGTTATTTAGCTCCATTTACCGTTTACGTTTTCACATATTTCGTATTCCCATGCTTTTCTATATGCCGTGTTCTCTCATTAAGCATGCTTATGCTTTCCTTATTATTTATTTTTTTAGTATATCCTATTTTAGTTTCACATTCTATATTACACTTCATATTTTGTTTCTCCTCTATTTAACTCCCCTCCTTTTACTTTGTTTTCACGTATTTCCTATTCCCATGCTTTTCTAGGGGAGAGGACCCAGTTGAGCATGTTTCAATAGTTGTGATAGTAGTTTATATAATGCCCAATATTTTTATCAATATTGGACTAATAGTTGTGACTTTAAAGTTGTTAGTGTTGATGATGACTACCCATAATTATACAAAATGTATTCCTTTGATCTAAAAAACAACCAATCATGTGACTCCACATCAGTGCCCAATAAAACATGCTGTGTGTTCACAAGTATTGGTCTCACTTTTTTTTGGGGGTTTTTTGGACACCTTGACAAAAAGCATGCTGATGTGGCATCATATTTGATTATGTGGCCCTGAAACCTTAGTTATAAGCAGGGGACTTGCCAAGTAAGCTCCTGTAAAAAATTGGGAGTGATTTGAAATTTCCACGTAGGATAATTAGAAGCGCGAAGTTAGGGTGCACAACTACTGGGTCCTTTCCCCTGTATGCCGTGTTCTCTCATTACGTCCTCCTATGTTTCATGCTTAATGTTTTCGATCTCCCTTCTAATTAAGAAAAGCGCAGGAAATTGAAAAGTTAATACTGTTATTTTCCGTGAATTCAGAAAACTAAACTATCCATTTAAAAACTAAAAAATGAGGCATTGTGCAAAGAAGGGAACAAATAAGAATAATGAGAACTCAAAGAACCAGACATTCAGGTGTAGATATGACTGATGCATGCACCAAGATCATTGCGCCACCAAATACAAGTTAAATCTAAGAATCATTTTAACATAGGGAAATTTGTAGTTCCATTAGATATTCACAGTTTTTCAATATATCAGACACTTGTACAGAAAGAATTAAGCATTTGAATTTAATTGCACGACATAACAGAAAGGCTTCTAACACTTAACTGGAAATGTCCAACAAGTTACAGTATTTTGTTTCGAGTGTGGTCTATGTATAAGCATTTCAATGCGACTGCACAATATGATAGAAAGGCTTAAAAGTGGAAAAATCTAAGAGTTATGTATTTTTGTTTTGAGTGTGGTTTTTATGCAGTGTATTGCATTCAAGATGCTGGATCCGGCATAGATGTGAAATATTGCAAGTTGAGAATAGTCAGATCCAAAAGCATTTAGTAATTATATATTGATTGATTCAAAGCTAACAAAAATAGCCAATACATTCTCTGAATCTCAACATTTTCTACTTAATTTCCTCCGATGATCATAAAAACTGATAATAGTGATTTCTGTTCAGAGAATTTTTTTCACTATTTGGCATGGCAATCTGAGCACACCCTTTCCCTCAGTGGTATTTGGCAGGTGTTATCTGTAAACTGTGGCCAAAAAGCAGCAGCTGCTTAGAGTTCCTCATGTGAGTCATCATCTTCCTCATCGCCTCCAGAGGGTCCGCCCGTTTTCTCGTACACTTGTTTGATAACTGGATTGCACACAGCTTCCACCTCTTTCAACTTCTCTACGTAATCCTCCTTTTCCGCTGTTTGATTGTCATCAAGCCAATCGAGGGCTTCCTTGAGAGTGGATTCGATTTTCTCTTTATCATCAGAATCAATTTTATCTCCCAGTTTGTCCTTGTCATTGATGGTGCTCTTCATGTTGTAGACATATGTTTCAAGATTGTTCCTTGCATCGATTCTTTCTTTTACTTTTTTGTCCTCTTCTGCAAACTCCTCTGCTTCCCTCACCATACGTTCTATTTCTTCCTGAGTCAATCTACCTTTATCATTTGTAATAGTAATTTTCTCAGACTTTTTGGTACCCTTATCCTCTGCTCTGACATTGAGAATACCATTGGCATCTACCTCAAAAGTGACCTCAATCTGCGGCACACCACTGTAAATAACAGCGGCATATGTGAAAAACAATTGTAAGTCAATAACCCCAATGTTAAGCAAGATTAAACAACAACTGCCTTGTCATCAACATATAACAAAAAATATTTTGCATTCTAATACTTACCGAGGTGCTGGTGGTATTCCTGACAAATCAAACTTGCCTAGTTCTCGGCAATCCTTTGTAAGACTCCTCTCTCCTTCATACACCTGAATTTACGCATGAAATCAGTTTTTAATTGAAATGAAACTAAATCCACTCATTTGTCAAAGCTAAACATTTTTCAGCCACAGATTACAAACAGAAACTGCTGGAAGTAGGACTGGGACAGTGAATCGAGAGGATAGTGTATCAGTCAACGGGAAAGGCTATCCAGATCAAGAGGAACTTATACAAACTTTTGATATTTTCCCAAACACAAATAAAAACCGTCAACTCTTAATTAAAGTCATCATTTCCGTTCCAGGAATTTGGCTACTAGAAATGGATTTCCAAGAGTTGCAGATACGGATTACAAACCATTCAAAAAAGGTTATCATAAAATTCAGATCTTGAATGTTACAGACTGGTTAACTAGAAGAAGATAATTAGATCGCAATGAGGAGGTACGGAACTATTCATCCCAAGTATCAAATTCAACATATTGTATTTCAGTGAGGATAGATCAACTTACTTTAATTGAGACGGTAGTTTGCTGGTCTTGATAAGTGGTGAAAACTTGAGATTTCTTGGTTGGTATGACGGTATTTCTTGGAATAAGTTTGGTCATTACTCCACCAACAGTCTCAATACCAAGGCTAAGAGGAGCAACGTCCAATAGTAGAATATCTGGAAAAAAAAAAAAAAAAATTGGCTCATCAGAACATCTTAGGTAAAACAAAACTTAAGCCAGTAAAGCAAATAGAAATTTGAAATATTCAATTTTGAATGTTGAAATATCAATGCACAAATTAGAAAGTCAAATAGCCCCGAGAAATTAGTTAAACTAAAAAGTTTAATAATAGAAACCTGAAGTTTGGTCGCCTCCTTCACCACTCAAAATGCCACCCTGAACAGCAGCGCCAAAAGCCACAGCTTCGTCTGGATTAACACCTTTGTTGGGCTCCTTCCCATCAAAAAAGTCCTTCAACAACTGCTGCACCTTCGGTATACGAGTACTTCCTCCAACGAGAACAATTTCATTAATGTCAGTCTTTTGCAAGCTTGCATCCTCCAGAGCCCTCTTTACCGGCCCCATTGTTTTCTTGAAAAGGTCCATATTGAGCTCCTCAAATCTTGCCCTTGTCAGCGGCTCAGAGAAATCTGTGCCATCAAAAAGTGATTCAATTTCAACTCGCACTTGATGTTGACTGCTCAAAGCACGCTTAGCCCTTTCACATTCCCTTCTGAGTTTCCCAAGAGCCCTGTTGTCCTTGCTAATGTCTTTGTTGTGTTTCTTCTTGATCAATTTGATGAAGTAATCCATGATACGTTGGTCGAAGTCCTCCCCTATATATGCATAAGAACATATCAGATTAGTTCCCACATAGAGAGACCATCCACCGTTTGTCCATACATGTTCTGCAGGACAAACAAAAAAATCCACTAAAATATGAAGATTATCAATACGAATACCAACCTCCTAGATGAGTATCTCCACTGGTTGACAACACTTCAAAAACACCATTGTCAATGGTGAGAATGCTCACATCAAATGTTCCACCTCCAAGGTCATAAACAAGAATATTCTTCTCCCCTCCTTTCTTATCTAATCCGTATGCAATTGCTGCAGCTGTTGGCTCATTTATTATACGAGCCACATTTAATCCAGCAATTACACCAGCATCTTTGGTTGCCTGCCTTTGGGCATCATTGAAATATGCTGAGAATCAAAAAGATGCGTAATTAGTTTTTAACCTAAAATGTAAGTATAAATAATTCTGAAATTAACACTTCACATGGCTCAAAACATGTGTAATATTTTCCTCTTGTAGGTCCTAAAAGGCCTTCTATTGAATTTACCAGAAATTTCCGATTCCATTTTACTTCTTTCATGTAAATACCTGGAACAGTTACAACTGCATCCTTGATTTTCTTCCCGAGAAAAGACTCAGCTGTCTCCTTCATTTTAATCAAGATCATGGCACTGATCTCCTCAGGACTGAAAACTTTGATTTCCCCATCCTTAATCTTCACCTGTATATAAGGTTTTCCATCCTTGTTTATAATTTTGTACGGTAAAAGTTTGATGTCTCTTTGTACCTCCTTGTCCTCATACCTGAGTAGAATTTAGATCAAGTTTTTGTCAATAAACTTAATAAGAACTTTCCCTCACTATTGCACAATCTAGCTCTGCTACTTTGACTACTAATTATCAAAATAAGGCCACAAGATCAGGACATAAAAACAATGTTGCACCAAGAAACATAATCAGGTAGCTAGTAGCTTTCGGCACATGGCTCCAAGAATCAGAATCGGGTACCTTGAGCTTTGGAAATATGAGTAACGAAAGCAGGGGTGACCAGGTCAGGAAATGACAGAAACTTTGGGTATAATTCCTAAGAAAATGGCAGGAATTAGCAGGTAAATTATTTTGAATGGCGAATTCCAAAAACTCTTCAAGATGGTATCAATAAATTTACAAACTTCCAAAACCGTCAATAAAATTATAAGAAACACTCTTGGAAAGCTAAAGTTCCAGCACTGAATGCAGATAATTCGTTGAAATTAGAGTAAATGCTTGGGAGTCAAGACACTCTAAAATTGCAAGAAATGTTTCTGGAAGATTCTTGTCTTTCCTTTCCATAAGTTTCTGAAAGGAAGGTTTTGGAATCCCAGACACGATTTCCAGGGCTATGATCTTGAGATGCAAATTCCCAGAAAGAGACCAATATAATCCATTCTAAGTGAAGTGAAAACTGAAAAGTGCCAAAAAAGAAAAAATGAAAATGATATATTAAATCGACCATATATCTTCTTGATTCTGGCTTGGTGTGAGATGATGTCCTAAAAACACACATACTGCATTAAGAATATAAACTTACTTTCTTCCAATCAACCGTTTCACATCAAAGATTGTTCTTTCAGGATTCAGAGCTGCCTGGTTTTTAGCAGCTTCCCCGATAAGTCTTTCCGAGTCAGTGAATGCAACCCACGAAGGGGTAATCCTATTTCCTTGATCATTTGCTATTATTTCAACATGTCCATTCTTGTACACACCAACACAGGAGTATGTTGTTCCAAGATCAATACCAATTACAGTCCCTAACTTCGCTGCTTCTTCTGCAGCAATAACGGAGCTGAAAAGAAAACCTGAGGGTAAAAGAAGCATCATTAATTATTATTAGTATAGATACCTTCAATTCGTCTATTTACAAAAGAAATATCAATTTTGAATTTGTTTATTTACTAAAAAAAAAAAAAATTATTTTATTCATAATTTATTTATTTTAGTTATTTGAAGAGCCATTTTATTTAGCTACAAGTTCTATTATAATTTTAATTTTTTTATATATCCACTCTCTATTTAAATTCCACCTATTACTCCTATAGAGGCTGCAACAAACACATTTTGGGTATATGATGGGTATTATGGGCATTATGTGTTTATAGGTTAAACAAGAGAAGCCTCTGCAGTCTATGCACAGCTCCAGATTACAACATACAGAAAAAGAGGAATCACTTAAATTTTAAATTTTAAACAATCAGCACATAGGAGACATATCAAGGAATATAATTTATTTTAAACATGTATTTGATATGAGAATGAATATGAACGTAAAATACTCCTTATGAATAATGAGGCTAATCTAATTTTTGGCTCTGTCAATAAGCTAAATTGCATGTGAAGACAATTCTCTGAACATGAAGGCATTTTTCGTATTTGAAAGGGTTTGGGGAATTAATGGTATGGCAGCAATCTGCATACGCTCTCGAATGCACATAGAAGAGCAATTAATGCTTTCAGTGGTGATACTTACAATTGGTATCAGAATGAATATCAAGATAGAATAATTCTTAATGAACAATGAGACTTATCTAATGTGTGGCTCTGTTAATAAGCGAAATTACATTTGAGAATACCGTGCAAAGAAGTAGAATATTATGAATAAATGCACTTGATCTAGCTAATTTCTACATTAAATGAATGCATTTTCCGGAAGAGAATTGGAGGATCCAGCTATGGCAAGTGCCAGGAAAGGTGACATGTAATCAAGACAACAATTAGATTATTCGACGGTTAAATCTACTAAATCAAAAACCTATAGAAGAATTCAAAGGCGGCAACATTTGATCAAAATAACAATTAGGATTTTCATGTGTCTAAGAAAAAGGTGGTGGGAAAGCGTGCACTCTTGACCATATCCTACAAAAAACTAGCGTTGAGCCAAAATTCTTTAAAGTTTGTAAGTATAATAGAAAAAATGGGAAAAAATTTAAATTTTCAAAATGTGGAGTCACATATATGTTAAGAAGTTTCGCAGCTCCTTCATAATATAGTACCTTCAGATTTGGAAATTTGAAACGGTAACTGAAAATTAGAGTTAATCAACCAAAAATAAAAGAAAATTATACTGGAAATGGCATAATTACCTGCAAAAATAAACGCAGCAAGGAACAGAAAGCTATTGAAATCTCTTCCGCCATTGCTGAACCCTCCACTTTTCTGCTTTTGTCCCATAGCCGATACCAAAATCCTTATAAACTTCAACAGATCAAAATTAAGACAAACTTTTTTCTACCCGGAGTGCAGGAATAACTCTTCTATGGGCTCGATCACAAAATACAGAATTCAACTCTTCGCCTAAATTTAGAAAAGGCTCAAATTTTCTCCAAAATTGCTTGCAGACCTCAAAAGAATCCCCCTCGAACCCCAAAGCATCAAAATCTTCACGCAACAAACCCTTCTAATCGAATCTGCTCAGCAAAAACCTAATATCAGGTGAATACTAAAACCAACCCTAAAAATTTAGTTATCAAATTTCGTAGAAAAACGCGCGAAAGCCTTTTAAATTGACGGAAAGACCAATACGAAGAGGGAAAAAATTTATTAAAAAAAAAAAAAACCCTGAAATTTTAAATCATCAAAATTACGCATCCAAAATGCAATAAACCCTTATAAATGAACTAAAACACAAATGCAAACTCTAAAAGCTAAATTGATAAAATTTCACATCCAAAAAAACATCAAAAACTTAGAAATAAATTGAAAAAGACATATACGAACCGAAATGCGTAAATAGTCCAATTTTTATATCCGACATGTACAAAATCCTTGGAAACGAAGCAGAAATTACAATCAAGAGCTATAACACCTAAATCTGTGCATTTCATGTAGAAAAAGCGTTAACAATGGTAATGACTATAGAAACACAAATATGAACCCAAAAACAAAACCGTCTGTATTTCGTGTCAGAAATGCTCCAAAACAGTAGAAATATCTTCAAAATCACAAATTTGAACCGATCAAAACAAATCGTCCAAAACTCGCACTGAGAATGTACCAATACATTTAAAATTAAATTAAATTTTCTGGAAAAACCAACTATGAACTGCAATCATTTAAAAGTCTCCAAGTTTCCTACCGAAAACGCTGAAAACCCTAAGTGAACTTAAAAACAAAGCAAATAAGCACAGAGAAACTTAAAGGTATCCATGTATCTAATCGCAAACGCTAAAAATCCTAATTGAACTGACAAAAACAAGGCCATTTCAAATTTTCGCGTTCAAAATGTGCCAAAATCTTAGAAATAACCTGAGAAACGAATTGCTTATCCAGAATTCACAATGAACCTCAGAACAGAACCGCAACACAGGACACAATAACTTACTTGTTCCTTACAGCACCAAAATCTTGAGAACCCCCTCGATCGTCTTGTCCTCCAAAGATCTTTAAATGAAGATTGTTTCCATATACTAGATCGAGTAGCCACGAACGAACTTATATTGCTTTGCAGATCGATTATTTATTCCAGAACTTTCTAGTTTCCCATCGATTTACCAAGTGCTTAGGCTTGGCTCTATTTTTGGTATATGTGTGCAACGTAAAGAAGCCAATCAAAATTAGACACGTTAGCCAACTAAGAGTAATTTGCTTTGACGTGTCTGAAGGAATAGAAATGTGCCGCGTGTAAATTAAGAACAACTTCGAGCCGTTGCAGCGCAAAGTGTTTTACCACGTGGCGGAGAATGCCACGTAGGAGATTTATAAACTACTTCGAAACTCTCTGTTTCGATGTGATTGTTTCGTAATTTTAGGGCAGTTTCCAATTCTTCTATTGAGTAATTCCTTAAATACGAAAAAAACAAAAGTTCATATTTTGTAGATCGAAATAAAACTAGGAATTTAAACTTTTTCCAATATTCATCCTTTATAAAATAGGAAGTTTTAATGTCATAGGTAAAACTTATTTTAACGATTTATTTAATTTAGTTTTTGTTAGAATCATCATGTATTAGCTAATAATTAATTAATATTTAATTGATTATTAGTTTAATTTATTCATACACTTAAGTTAAAGTTAGGAGTGTTTTTTTATGTTAACTAAATTTTATTTTATTTTGTTATGTTAATGAAGTGAGATATTATTAGATCATTTTGTCTCAACATGATCTAATCCTTTCATTTAGGTTGTTCTTATATAGCACTCAACCCTCATTGTATTATCATATCTTTTGATAATTTGGATATTTTGTAAGTATTTTTCTTTTTGAGGAATAACAAATCTTTGTTTTGCAGATCTTTTGTGTGAAAGGTGTCTTTGTTTGTTGTTTGATCTCACGTCCTATGTTTATTCGCAATTCTAACATGGTATCAAAACGTGAATTTAGTGAACCCCTTCTTGATTTTTGAGGGGTTTTTTTCTCAAATAAGGTTAGAGGAGCAAACTTGAAATCTTATTTGTTGTTTTCACTTCTTTTTTTTTTTGCTTTTCTTTTATTTAAAACAACAAAAAACAAAAGAAATTCACCACCCTAGGGTCATATGGGCAACCAATGCCCAGCCCTTGGGGGGCTAACAAATTTTACTTTTTTTGTAAAATAATTAGAATCAAAAAATGGCCATAACTTTTCACTTGAGTATCGAAATGGGAAAACGAGATATCGTTGGAAAGTTGATTCTGAGAACTGTCCATTGGTACTAATTTTTTTCTCAGATATTTTTGTTAGTGCATTCTACCACCTGTCAAAGTCAAAGGTGTCTTTTTCACTCTTGAGCTTATAACTTTTGACCTATTTCTCCATTTTTCGTGATTCTAGTAGCATTGGGGTTGTCTTTCAAAAATATTCACAACCATTCATGCACTTTTCCATATTTGCATCCATATACATTTTATTCAATTTTTTATATTTTCACATTCTAACAAATTACTTAGACATTTTAGCTTTTAGAAACTTCTTGTTTGTGTGGGATGATTTGTTTTTGGTTGTTCTATATGTATTTCCAGTATTTTATCCTATTTGGGCATTATAGACATCTTTTACATGTAATTTATCTTTTGTAGACACACTCAGATAAAGCGTCATTATAATGTATACTTTTTAGAGATTTTCCACATCGTGATGTGTCTTATGTACTTGCACTATGATATAAAGTGTCATGAGGGGTTTATTGTGTGAGCCTTATATTTGAAATCACAACCTTGTCTACCTTCATGCATGTGTGCCCTAGTTTACACACCCTATTATTTGTAGGTATTCTTTTAGTTGTGCTTTCAAATGTTCTATGTTCTCATGCATGCACTTCTTAGTTTCACACAACTTCAATGTATCTTTCTTGGCCCTCCCTTTTCGCATTATGGGGGTTTCTACTATTAGTGCTAATGTTTCCTTGGTTTCATTTTTGGAGTGATTTATGTACATCTAGTTCTTGTTCCCATGTACTAGTTAGAGGCAACGTACATCAGCGACTGGTTACCCATTCATTTTGATGAGATTGAGCATTTACCATATGGACACTCTTACATTCCTGTTTCTAGAGGTTATTTATTTTACCACTATATCGGTCATCTTTCGACAGTTATCTACAACTTCTTCATGATTCAATGATGTTCTTCATGTTCCTCTTTTTTGGGACATTTTTTTGGTTGGAGGCTTTATAGTCAACCTTCTTAGTCCTTCACATTGGTTTGGAGGCTTTTTTAGTCCTTCATTTGCCTCTCTTTTAGAGAGGAGTTCTTTCCATGTGGTTTTTTCTTTTATTCTAATTGTGAGAGATAGATTATTTGTACATGGATGCCTTATTAGGCCTTGTTTGTTGAGACCCATCATGCATTCTCTTTTTAGGGTTTTTTACTACTCTCTAAGGGGGTGTTAGAATAATCGTGCATTAGCTCATAATTAATTGATATTTAATTGATTATTAGTCTAATTCATGTCATGCACTTAAGTTAAACTTAGGAGTTTTTTTATGTTAACTACGTGTTTTTTTATGTTAATTGAAGTGAGCTATTATTAGATCATTTTGTCTCATCGCATGTGATGTTGACACTTGTCATGACCTAAACCTTTTATCATTTAAAGGGTTTCTCCTATATATCACTCAACCTCATTACATTATTATACCTTTTGATAATCTAGATATTTTGTAAGTATTTTCTTGTTGAGGAATAGCAAATATTTGTTTTGTAGACCTCTTGTGTGGAAGGTGTTTGTGTTCATTGTTTAATCTTGTGTCTTGTGTTTATTCACAATTCTAATAATTTTTTATATTGTTGATTTTCTATTATTATCTTGATAATGAAATTTTATATTTCTCAATATTTTATGTTATTTTTCTTACTTAATTATTTCATTATACAAAAGGTACATATCTTCTCCTCTAGTTTATTTTAGCTATATTAAAGATACTTATCATCTCCTCCCATTATTCTTTCAATCTCATTCATCTACTTGTTTCACACCAAAGATGATGTGAGTTGGTCCTTAATTGAGTTATAAGCGTCTTTGCTCTCCAAATGATATTTTCCCTTATATATGTTATTTGGCGATGATCATATTTAGATTTAAATTCATCCAAATAATATTTTGTTTGTCTCCCTTATGTTTTCCCCACATAAATTTTTAGAATGTATTCATAACAAATGTCTTTATGTTAAATTTTATTCCAAAGATGGTAAGTGGTTTAAGAAGGGCCATCACCATAATAAATGAAGGGTTCAAGTTCAAGACCTAGACAAGCCAAAGGCCTAATGTGTGAATGGGGCATGACTAGACTCTTTGTCATTGTCACCCTTTCACCCTAGTATAAATTCATAAGAATTTTGATCTACCACCTTATTGATTGTGTTCACATTTTCATCACAATTTAAGTCCATAAATATCATGACTCCTCCATCCCCTCTCACTATGGTACAAGCTCAAGGGGATCTTACCACCACCATCTACTATGGATTGAAAGGTGAAGTATAAAAAAATTGAAATTAATTTTAGCAAGAAAAAGAATGAAATAAAAACAAGTTGTTAAATGGAGTTGTGATTTTATTTAGTCATTTTGACAAGCATAGACTTTACCCATGTATTTAAATTTCAACTTATGATGCTCAAACTATAACGCATATATTTGATAATAGGTTGATATGAGGGTTGTTTTTTCTATTCAAATTTCAATTTCAACTTATGATGCTCAAACTATAACGCATATATTTGATAATAGGTTGATATGAGGGTTGTTTTTTCTATTCAAATTTCAAACATGTAAGAGAATTATATTTACACAAAGAATCAATGTTAATGATTTGTGACCCATTGTTGCATCACTTAACTATATATATAATTTGAAACTCCACATAATTTCCTTTTATCTCTTCTTTTAAATGTCTTTTAATTCAGAATGAATGACACTTCTAAAAGTTAGTTATAGAGCTTATGCACAACTGTCCAAGCTAACCTTAGAAAGTATACAATTTATTAGGCTCAAAGACAAATACCATCATCACATCCAAAGATCATAGAGAAAAAAAAATTGATAAATAAGATTATATTGATATCAAAAGAAAAAATAATGATTTTAAATGAATTGAATTCTTATATTAAATGCTCAAATCCATACAAACACTACAAAAGCAAAAGTCCAACTAAGACTAGTGAATCTAGAGGGAAAATTAAACTACTAAGTGGAAAAACAATAAAGTTAAGAGAATAAGATGAGAACACTTGAACAAGAATTGGGTGAAGTAAAGAAGAAAACCTCTAACCATAGACATGTTAGTATTATAAGAGCTACTTTTGAATCAAGATTCAGGAACTTAAATAAACACTTTGATCTTCTCCAAGCCAAAAAATCAATACTTAACTAATCATGGATGAAACCAATAATATGATAGAACTTGAGAAAAAACATTAAAATGTGAACTCCACCTTATCTTAGTTATAATAAGATTTATTAACAAAATAATTGGATACAATCTAAAATAAACTAAAAATTGAGAATCCATTTTCTAAAAGCATAAAGAATAGTTAAAAACATTGAAATTAAACCACATCTTATTTGGCTATAGGTAGAATCTTTAGAAAAGAAAAATGAGCACTTTAAAGAAATCTTACAACTTAAAAAGTTTGGCTATATTCATAAACAAATAACATCTCCCAAAAGACCAAATATGGCTATATTCATAAACAAATATCATCTCCCAAAAGACCAAATAAATTGAAGAAATAAGTCCATAAACTTAAAGAATTTAGGAAAACAAGTAAATGAGAAATAAAAAGAAATATAACTTCGTAATTTAGCAATAATAAAATACCACCTTGAAAATAAAAGAATTAATTAAGTTAAGAATTATTACATGGACTTATTATGTTGTGGTTAATGATAGAGCCCCATTGCTTCCAAAATTCACCTGCAAGCAATATCCTATCACAAAGAGAGATCAAAGCAAGATGAATTTGCTCAACAACCTGAGAAATTGTATTGATGCAATAACTTGAATTAATGATTACAATGAAAGGTGAATGCTTATTAAAAAAACAAACCCTATATGAAGTTTTGATTATATTGAGACAAGTTTCTTCATCTTGTGCAATGAGACAACATGATCTAAATAGAGCTCAATCTAATAATAAAAAATCAATTTATAAGTTTAACTTAGCTTAAGTAATTAAAGTAAAAGGGGCCTAATAATTAACTAATGGTACAATTAATTTATAGGTGATTGCCTATTTACTCCAACATCCCCATTAAGATCAACTTAGGGAGAAACTAAAAACCTGGTGAAGTATACAATGATGGATGGAGAGTGGGTTTCAACTACAAGGCCTAATGAGGAACCCATGTACACACAACTTAAATCTCTCATAACAAATGAAAGGGAGAAAACCACATGGGAAAAAACTCCTCTCCAAAAGAAAGAAAATGACACTAGTGAAAGAAGGATAGGAGGACTTGATGTGACCCCCCAAGGACTACTTCTATCACACAAGTACAATAGATTTCCCCTTGATAGGAGAGATAAAATAAGGATATTCAAATCTTCCCATAAAGAAGTAGCTCCTATGCCAATGATGAATGCCTCAAAATAGAACATGATCGATTTCCTACAAACAACATTTCTCCCCTTAAAAAGAAACAAATCCATTGGTGATTAGAGAAGCGATTCCTATAATATGGATGGAGTAGGAATCCAAATCCAAATGATGTGTACCTCTAAAAATTGCTCAAGTTTCCACATGTTGAAATGACATGATGTTAATCCAAGATCTTGTAAAGGTTGATGTAGAACAAGCTCTAAAGACTGTGGTGATGGTGAGGTAACAATGATGATGTAGTTTTAATAAAAGAGGAGATGAATGTCCTCAAAACAATCCTTTAAATATATAATTTGAGACTCCATAAACAAGGATGATATGTTTGCAAAATATGAATCCCAAGTAGCTATATGTCTAGAAGATGAATTTCCTTAAATACATTGAACCAATAGGGGCCAAGGGTTTGGTGATGCCAAGCTGATTAGGAACAATATAAGATGGAGACTAGGTCTCAATCGAAAGAGTGGGAACATGAAGACAAGTCTTTGAACAATCAGAACATGCAAGAACTATGATATACTCAAGCTCCTCTAAAGTATCATCATCAAAGGGTATATAATTTACATTTGGAAGGGGAATGAGACAATCTGAAGTAGGATCCTCTACAAATGGAGATATATGATGGTCTCCATGGATCTCCCAAAGTCTAGTCCAAAGTGTGTGGGGATAATCAATACATTCCAACACAACACACATAGTGTCATGTGATCAACGCGAGAATAAATCATTTCTACAATATGATCACTAATAATACCCCATGTTGATATACTCCCTAATGTGTCTATTTTAGGTATGAGTCCATAAAGATAACATAAAATATTAAACCCCTTGAGATGATTTAGGATGCCCTTTCACCAAGACTCATAATTATCCTTGTATAGAATGACTATAAAAAGATGAATATAAAAACCCATGATACTTCCTCAAATCAAAAAGTCAAAGATTAATAACCCCAATGCATGTAAATCAAATAAAATCAAGTCATCTCACACAAATAGATCCTTTCTAGGTGTTAATATGTCTAAGTAATTGACAGAAATGTGAAATTGTAAAAATGAATAAAATGTACCTAGAGTAGATTTTGGAAAATGTGCAAGAATCATGAAAATCAGAGATATATGTGAAAAATTATGGGCTAAAAAAAAATTAATGATTAATTTGATTGAAAATAAATTGTAATAGTGCAAAAAAAATTATGATGAGACTTGCACCACTAAAATGTATGTGAAACCAAATTTCTAACAATATCTTGTTTGCCTAATTTTGATGTATGACCAAATATGGTGAAAATAAAAAGTATCTCTCTTAGGGAACATTAAGGCTTGAAGGGGGCTAAGAGGGTAGTAATATGTTGATGTTGTGCTAACATCAATATTGAATATTTAGGCCAAAATATTCCATTCTGTCAAAAAAATAACTCGATCACCTAAAAATATTGGATTCATTAGGATATTCTAAAAAGATTCCTTGGTGGCAAGAGGGTAGTGCAATTGTGTCAGGTTGGTGGTGCTACTGGAGGAGGTGGTGAGATTCAGTGACTCATCAAATATTTTTCAGCCAAGGTGTGATGGATGGTGGGAGGGAGAAGTATATGTCATTGATATTTTTAAGTCGCCAAGGATTTGATAGAGCCATCGAGACTAGTCGTCAACTGGTGAGGCTTGGATAAGCCTATTGTAGTTTGGTTTTCATTGATGACAAAAGTTCATTGGAGTATGATGCACTCTAGCTATTTGGTTGCCAAAGTCTTTAAGTCCACATTTCTCCACTGATAATGTTTTTCTCCTATGGTTTGGAAGTTAGCTTCATGGTATGTCAAGGCATGTGTGATCCAAGTTTAATATCTCTTGGGTTACCGAAAAGGTGTTTTGATAGTGACAGACTTAAGTCTATGTTGATTCTATGAGGATGCTCTCAGAGGTATAAAATATTGGCTCAACATATCTCCACATTTGTTGATATGGTTCTACAGATGATAAGTTAAGTTCATGGAGATGTGAAGGTGTTATATTCAAAGTTTCATGTCAATATTCCTTTTGTAGAGAAAGTTACAAGTGATAGAGTGCTAGACTGTGTTAAGGAAAAGAGCATAGTGGTTCAAGAGACTTTTTGGAATGCTTCACATTCCTCTAGATGTGAAGTTTTGGACAAGAAGTTTTGAGAACATACTCTGTGATGTCTAATGTATGCTATATTGAAGTTTCAAGTGATTTGGTGCTCTGTAACTTTAGTTTTCAAACTGATAGTTTGATCTAATTGGTTCTGAATGCTTAATCTTCATTAGAACATATGCTTGGATACTTGCGCCAACAGGAGATTATGAATTTCAGTGGCATGAACTTGTGTGGACAATCCACATGTCTCATAGTGTCTAAGGTATGAAGCACATGAAGATATTTCTTGTTTCTAGTACAACACAGATCTATTTCAAGTTGTTTTGTGAAGATATGCTTTTGCTAAAGTTGATTAAGGCATGTTAATGATGTGTGCCACAAGTTCAAGTGTGAGCAAAGCATATGGAGTGTCTGAAGGTGTTGTCTGGGTCATGTTAACTCATCTAGGCGTAATGCAAATTATGTTTTATCTTTCTCAAGTACCGCCAAGAATGTGACGATCGACATGCTACAAGTTACATTTTTTTGCTTATGGCTAACCTAATTTGAATTTTTGAAGCATGTAGATAATATCTATGGAAGATCAAAGGTGTGAAGATTATTTAGGACCAGGTTAAGTGTGTGTTGGAATCCGCAAGGAATGTTCTTCTTCTTGGTGTTGCGTGTAATCTTTTGAGTCTAGCCCTCTACATGTTTCATGCTGATTGTTTTATCGTTGTCAACTTGGAGATGTAAATTTTTTATTGTTATAGCTCGACGTGAGATGTAATCAATGTAATATCATGTATATATTGTAAACCTATTTAATCTAGGGAGAGGTGTGTGTGTCATACATAATGACAATTGTGTAAGTGACTAAAAGAGAAAGAAAAAAAGTGGCAGATCTTGTTTGGTTTCATCTTGATCATATCTTTGTGATAAAAGGGAAGTGAAGAAGTGTGCTTGATTGTTTGCTGGAGGTAGTGAGCTAAAGGCAATACTTCTGGATTGCTGGAAGTAGTGAGCTAGTAGACAACTGAGAAGATATTTGAAGTTGTAAAGCTGAATTGCAATCATCAAAAGGATTGAGCATAATTTTTCATTTCAAACAGTGGAAGGACTGTCATTAGATGTGATCATTCTCAAGTGTGTGCTCAAATCATGGAGGTGTAGCCCTAAAACAAAGTGTAATCAAGGAGTTGTAGCTTCATTGGGAGTGACCCTAAAACCTGTAATCAAGGAGTTGTAGCTTCCTTGGGTTGTAGCCCTAAAATAAAGTTGTAAATGTTGTTCATCTTGCAAGGCTAGATTAGGATAGTAGCTCCTAGCAACTCTTCTCACCATGTTTTTCCCCTGTGGGGTTTTCCACGTATATCTGGTGTTGTGTTGTATTGTGCATTGTCTTCATCTTTCATGTCTTGCTTATACATGGTAGAGTTCAAAGTATTTTTTTATTCTGGAGGGTTTGATATTTGATAGAATATTGATTCACCCCCTCTTAGTATTCCAATGTATTCAACAAAGGTGCTATTATAAGCAATCAATGACTTTATGGAGTTGGTGTATGTCTATTAAAATGTTGACCCACATATATGCACAACCATGCAAAATGAGCATGTAGGGTACGATTCGTACCCTACTGTTGGCCTCCTACAATGATCTTAATAACTAAGCGTTTACAACCATGATTTAGAGATTGGACATCTAACCTAAATAGCCATTTCAATCATCATGAAGGTGCATTTAACTTGTCAACCCAAGGACATGAACTTGAAATGGGTCAGCATAGTATGTGCACTAGGCGCTCAAAGTAGCCATTCTATTCTACAGCTAAAGAACACACAATACTAAAAGTAAATTTCTTGAAAAGGAATGAAACAAATGTTGAACATCAATCAATGACTATGCTAAGCTGAAATGCATAAAAGGAATGAAAATCTGAGCAACAAACAGGACACTACTCTTTCTGCTTTGGCTGCAAGAATAGTCACAGAATAAAATTCTAGTGGATGTAGGAACAATCAGTGTCAGATTTCTAACTAAGTACTCAACAACAAGTAACACTAAACTAATGCTAAACTAAGAAGATAGATTACTCACCAAGTGGGCCCCCTTGGATAAGTATCCTCTAAAACTAATGAAAACTCAGATGCTCAAACTTAGAAGTTTTATTTTTGTTACTTGATTTTTAAATTTTAGGTAAAATCAGGTAACCATAGTGTTGTTCTTTTCATGTTGTTTAAACATTTAAAGATAAACCATCAAATTGCTAGTTTCAATATGCATGAAGGAGTGATTGCCAAAGTAAATCAGATTACATTTTTTTCCATTTCAATAGTGCATTACAACAAATGTGAAAGAGAATCATATATTCAAATGTATTTTTTTTTATTCATAATCATTAAGGTATATGTCCCTCACAAGCCAAGGGAATAGCTCTCTTATTCAAATGAAAATATGAAACAACTTATACATGAATAAGTAGAATGAAACAAAAGAGAATGCAAATGTAAGAATGGAACCAGTCATTGCCCGTGAATGACTGGTTACAAGTCACCTATTGTCATGTTGCTACTGCTCAAGAGCTGCAAGCAGAAAGTATACCAAATGCACTGCTAAGTGAGCGGGCAGTAGAGAATATTATTGACAACCCAAATGATAACATTGAGGATATTGGTTTGGGTGTCTATGTGTTGCATGAACCTGATTTAGTGATTCCAAACCTCGAAAAGGAGATGGGACAACAATTAGATTAGCAAGACGGAGTATGGAAGGTGTTCTTTGATGGTTCTTGAAGCAAGAATGGTGTTGGTGGGGGTGCAATGCTTGTGTCCCCACAGGGTGACAAATACTACTCTACTTTTAGGTTTGCTTTCGCTTGTACTAACAACACTACTGAATACGAAGGTCTAGTTCAAGGCTTGGAATGGGCACGAAAATGAGGAATTGGCTGCTTGCAAGTGCATGGTGACAGTGAATTGATCATCAATTAGGTGAGAGGTCTGCATGTCACTAAGAATGATGTTTTAAAATCCTACAAACATAGGGTGTGGGATATGATAGAAGATTTTGATGCTTTCAATCTAATTTATATTCCTAGAGATCAGAATAAGCATGTTGATAGATTGGCTGTCATAGGTGCTCAAGTTGATATTTCGAGTGAAATTAGGAAGGAAAAGTTGCAGCCATATGTTAAAATAGTTATCAGACCTTCTATTCTAGATAATAACATTCATTGGAAAGTATTTGAAAGTGATGAACAAGTTTTGAGCTTCATGTTGCAAGAAGATGAATTTGCAGCAGTCAACCAAGAGAAGCTCAAACAACAATATGATGATCAAATCATCAAGTTGAAGTCCAACAAACTGCCCAAGGGTCTAGTCACCTTGGAATCCATTTTCAGCATGGATGACTAGCTTAAAAAGAGTAAAACTAGTATGCAAGTCAAAGAAGAACACTACGAGGAGCTTGAAATCTTTAAGGGTAAGCTTCTTAAGGTAGGAAAAATTTGTTCACCTACAGATAAGCAAGCTTTTATTGCCCTCTGTCAAGAGTTCTAGGATGTATTTGCATGGGAATATTCTAATTTGAAAGGTTTTGATCCCCAAATATCCCAACATACCATAGAGCTTGAGCCAAACTCAAAACCTGTTAGGCAGAAATAGAGGCCTTTAAACCCTAAACTTGAGCCTCTTATGGTCAAAGAGTTGACCAAACTAATTGAGGGAGACATCATTTTCCCAATCAAACACACCTCATGGGTCTCTAACCTTGTCCCGGTTAGAAAGAAAAATAGTGAAATTAGGTTGTGTGTTGACTTTAGAGACCTCAATAAAGCCTCACTAAAGGATCATTATCCATTGCCCTCAATAGAGCAGATTCTGCAAATTGTAGTTGGTTCGGAAAGATTCTCATTACTTGATGGTTATTCAGGTTATAACCAAGTTTTAGTCAAAGAAGAGGATCGGTACAAGACTTCCTTCACCACAAAATGGGGCACCATGGCTTATAAAAGGATTCCTTTTGGCCTGTCCAATGCTAGTGCCACATTTCAGAGGGCAATGGACAGGGCATTTAAAGGTTTGATTCACAAATTGGTACTTATTTACCTTGATGATGTAACTATGTTTTCAAAGAAGGTTGATGAACACCTTGCACATCTGAAACAAGTATTTGAGAGGTGTAGGGAGTATGGTATATCCATCAACCCCAAGAAATGTATCTTTTTTGTCCATGAAGGAAAGCTTTTGGGACATATTGTGTCAAAACAGGGGATCACCATTGATCCAAAAAGAGTAAGTGCCATTTTGGATCTGCCCTTGCCCAACCATAAAAAGGGGCTGCAAATTTTTCTTGGCCAATTTCGTCAGAAGGTTTATTCCTGACATTGCCAATCTGTTGAAACCACTAACTGCAATGTTAAAAAAGAATGCCAGTTTCAGCTGGACCAAGGAGGCCAAGAATAGTTTTGAAGTCATAAAGGAAGCTTTATCAGCAGCCCCTACTTTGGTAAACCCGAACTTCTCAAAAGACTTCATTTTATATGCTTTTGGCAGCATTGATATAATTTCTGCAATACTGGTACAACAAAATGATGTTGGCCTAGAACAACCAATTGCTTTTTTTAGCCAACGATTAGAGGAGTATGAACAAAAATATACTTTTGTAGATAAACATGTATTGGCTGCCATCAGAAGCTTGAAGAAGTTCAAACCCCTAATTTCTAATAGCAAGGTACATTTAATGGTTACTCACCCAAGTGTGAAGGAATTCTTGCTAAGCAGGGATCTAAATGATAAGAGGCAGGCTGGATTACAAAGGTTATGGAGTATGATGTTGACATCAAGATAACAAAGCTTGTCAGGGGTAAAGGGCTATGCGAGCAGCTAGCTACGAAGGCTGAAAATGAAGGAAATGCAAAAATAGAGGTAGTATTGGTTGCTGATAACGGGCTTGAAGCAGATGCAGCTACAAAAAATGCAGGTTGGGTGCAAGATATGACTCACTTTTTGCAAACTGGTGAGTGTCCACTAGGTCTAGATAAAGCCAAATGGAGGTATTTCAGACTACAATCTATTCCTTATGTTCTGATTGGAAACATTCTTTTTAGAAAAGACATTAATGGCATCCTTCTGAAATGCATTGATCAACATCAAGTTGATAAAGTACTTCATGAGTTCCACGATGGAACTACAAGGGGTGATTTTTCCCCAAGAAAAATTGCATGGAAATTCATGAGAGCTGGCTATTATTGGCCAAGCTTGTTTAAAGATGCCCATGATTGGGCCAGGAAGTGTGTAAAATGTGCCATTTTTGCAAGCAAAGAGAGGTTTCCAGCTTTACCATTGCAGCCTATTCAAGTAGAGCAGCCCTTCATGAGATGGGGCATTGATTTTATAGGTGCCATTAACCCACCTTCTAGTGCAAGTCATAGGTGGGTACTTACTGCAACTGATTATTTCACACGATGGACTATAGCAGTGGCTTTGAAGGAAGCCAATGAAAGTGTTGTTTTAAATTTTTATGATGATTTGGTAACCAAATTTGGGGTACCTGAATCAATCATTTTTTATAATGCTTTGGCATTTGTTGGTTAAGAGTAAGTGACTGGGTTGTAAAACATGGCATCCATCTAAATACCTCATCAAATTATTACCCTCAAGGTAATGGTTTAGCTGAGTCAACCAATAAAAACTTGATCAGGATCATCAAAAGGATTTTGGAAGAT
Organism: Sequoia sempervirens; assembly: GCA_007258455.2. Taxonomy (NCBI): domain Eukaryota; kingdom Viridiplantae; phylum Streptophyta; class Pinopsida; order Cupressales; family Cupressaceae; genus Sequoia; species Sequoia sempervirens. Next base: position 205,385 of record VDFB02070869.1, on the reverse strand, counting down.
AACCAAAGAACTTGGCATAGCAAGTTAAAATTTGCCTTGTGGGAAAATAGGATAACTCCAAAGAAGTCCATTGGAACCTCCCCTTATGTATTGGTATATGGTAAAGAGGCAAGGCTGCTTTTATCAGTGGAGCTTCCAACTCTTGATATAATGAACCAGCTTGAAATGTTTGAACAGGAGGACCCAATGGTTGTCTGATATGCACAGCTAATGGAGTTGGATGAAACTAGGGGTAGAGCCATGAAAACAATGGAGTTGCATCAACTCCAAACCAAGAAGGTGTTTGATAAAAGAGAAACACCCAGGGTGTTCAAAGAGGGAGATGTGGTTCTGAAATGGGATGAATTGAAGAGCAGGCCTGGAAAGCATACCAAGTTTGATAGCATGTGGAGTGGCTCATTTATATTTACAGAGTGCAAAGAGCACAATGTTTTTCAACTGTCATCAATGGATGGAGAAGCTCTGCCTATCCCAGTAAATGGGATACACCTCAAACTTTGTTTTGAGGTATGATCTAAAACTGCTCTTGTACATATTAGAGTAGATTTTGTTTCCTCTAAATGTTGATGCACATTAGTTAGGTTTTCTAGTTTTCCCTAAGTGCTTCTTTGCACAGTTAGGTGGTAGTTTTCCTTCTGCATTGTTGTTTTCCTTGGTTTTCAAAGTGTTTCATACTAGTGTTATGAGTTACAGCTATTTGCAATGCTATTTTCAAGTAGTGTTGGTTTTCTAAGTGACCCCGTGCCCAATGGATAACACGAAAGGCATATGGTATCATGTTTAGTAGGAAAACATATAGCAGATGTCACCATAAATGTTACCTAATTTTTAGCTTTCAGCTGAAATCAAGTAACCATAGTGTTGTTCTTTTCATGTTGTTTAAACATTTAAAGATAAACCATAAAATTGCTAGTTTCAATATGCATGAAGGAGTGATCGTCAAAGTAAATTAGATTACATTTTGTCATTTCAATGGTGCATTACAACAAATGAGAAAGATAATCATGCATTCAAATGTAGTCTTTTATTAATAATCTTGAAATATAAATGTCCCTTAGCAGCCAAGGGAATAGCTTTCTTACTCAATACAAATATGAAGCAACTCATACATGAATAAGTAGAAAGAAAAAGATGTGTGCATATAAGAATGGAACTAGTCATTGCCTGTAATGACTTATTACAAGTTTCCCGTTGTCATGTTCCTGTTGCCCTCGAACCACTTGTGTCCTTCTAGCCGTAGTGCTCCTAGTTCCTGCACCTAAAGTAAAATGACATTAGAGTGAGGCTCTAAGCAATGAATGATTCAATCCTTACATACACACCTACTATGCATGTATAAACTGATCCATAAGTGCATTAAACCAAAACATCCAACATATGCATTTATTTTCTAACTGTTTGCTTCATGTGCAGATTTAGGACAAGTCTGATTATTGTTTCATTATCAGATCAAATGCAACATGTGGGGTAAATGTGGCTCCCACAAGGGTAGAGCTCAGCATGCTTTGAAAGAAAAGGAAATTGAGCAACTTGATCAAATAATTATCTCTTATCAATGCATTAAATCAATATGATCTCATACCAATTGATCAACTTTCATTATCAGATTCAAAATTTGCAACATACTGTGTTGATATGTATTTCAATCTTCTTAAGTGGACCCTTGATCCATGTTATAAAAGAAAGTGATTTTGGAGATGCATCAAGTTCAATTATGCATCAAGTGTCTTCATAGATGCATCAAGTTCAATTATGCATCTATTTAATAATGAGGAAGCATTTCAAATTGTTGTCAAGCCCCTCTCACCACAGCCCTATTGGGTAGTCACTCATCACATAGTAAAGTGAGCTATTAGGTCACCCACATATGTGACAGGTGGTTGTCCAATAAAGTTGAAATAAGGAGACCCTGTATTTGTTATACATAACAGAGAAAAGAAAAATGGTTGAATCAGGATCATGGTACAAGTATAAGGACAACACCTTTGTAGGATCTTGCAAGGTCAACAAGCATGGGGGGTATTTAAAACAAGCATAACTGCCCTCATGGAAAAGAAACATGGCCATCTAATTTTCTGCCCCCATGAGTTGGATGAATGAAATTTATATATGTCCTTGAGATTGAGAACATGAAAGGCTTGAAAGCATTCTGAGCATGAAAGTCAAGGACAACAAAATAAATAAATAAATCTGAAGTTGCGGAAGGCTGAATTCAAGGCCTTCTCAACCAAACATTAGACAAACAGGTTTGCCAGCTAACAATCAATGTGTGATGGTTTGAGGAAAGGAAAAATGAAAAGACATTCAAGAAACAACAACTCTAGTTGACATAGATATCTACATATAATGAATATGTCATTATAAAAGGTTTATGACAACAATGGAACCCTCATATGATGGTTTCCCATTGTACAGTTACCTGATGGAGGTTGCCATCTTGACGCAAGAGGAAAACAAACATGGTGGTGAAAGCAAGCTAATATCAGGAGCAATGACAACATACCATGTTGAGGATGCCCATCAATGAAAAAATCAGTCCACCACTTACATAATCCTATGGTTAGTGTAAATGATAATAAGTCTTCCATATGACAGTAAAGATGCTACAGGTGTCGTGAAGGGGCAGAAATGTTAAAGCATGTAATCAAGCAACATGGGCTAAGTTGCTGTGAGGAATCATATGACAAAAATAAAAGGGAAGGTAAGTACATTCAGTCTATTTTGTACTTATGAAGCACATTAGGTCCCTTTAAATTAAAAAAATAGTGGCTTCAATACGTGAAAAAATCATTGAATGCTCAAACCATAATGAAGTAAACATGGAACAAGATGTGCTCTCGTATTCTTGACATGTCAATCGGTTGAAAACATAGTCACCATAGCATTCTGAGCATGAAAGTCCAAGGTTGCATTAAAATGAGATAGCCATCTACAATAGTTCACAGTCACTTGATAATTTCATGAGAACTCGCTAAGAAAGCAACAATTTATGAAGACATGTTTTGTAATGGAAAGTCATGTGTATGCAGTAACAACTCAAAGGGACAAATCCTTCATGATTATGCCTTAGTAACTTGAGTGGTGTGCTTATCATAAGGGTTTGGGGTGTAGGTGAGTTTGTGTCATTATTTCCCATGGTAGAGTTGATAAGGATAAGCAAAATGCTTGAGGAGGTAGTGTTACAAGGACAACAGTGATCTATACTTGACTTGTACAAAAATAGGGTATATTCATGTACAGTCATATGAAACAGTTACAAAGGACAGTGGTATTGGACCAACATGGTGCTTTCAATGTGATTCAATCCATGATGACTCAAGGAGATACCAGTCACAGTGATCTTGATGCATGAAGAGCATGAACACTGGGATATAGTATGATAAGAAAATTACCTTGAAATTGAAAGCAACCACTTCATGAATGTCAAGAGAAACAATGCATTTGGAAGGAATAATATGCATCAACAGTCATAATGATTACAATGCACAAATGAGAGAAGCAATCATGAGGCTTACTGAGCTAAAAGTTTCAAGCTACAAAGAGTGTAATCATCATGCATAAACCTTGAAGTAGCAAATCCTATTACAAAGAAAACTATCAAAACAGGAACAAGCACATGAGCTAGTGACATATAGCTTAATAAATGTCAGTTTATTAGAGGTAGAGTCATGAAACGTGCCAGAGTAATCATATGCTCACAAGGATAGTCAAGCATAAATAACTCATAAAGCCTTATGATGGCAATCAAATGAGAGTATGACAATGGTTTTAAATGTGCAATGAGGTGAGCTACCAAAGGTCAGTAATAGAGAAGTGTTCATGGTGTTTTACAACCTAAGGTATGCCCTCAATGCATAAGCATATAACATGCATAACTCATGAATGCAGTCATCAGCTACAGGAAAAGCTTTGACAAGGGTAAAACATTGCATCAATGAGATTAAGAATTTATGATTAGAAGGCAGTGGCTTTAGTATTAAAGTTTATTCATGTTCAGTGCAAGATGGCAACCGATGTGGTGTCCTTGACAATAAAAAATGCAGTTATGGAGCCCATCCAGGCTGAATACAAGAAGATAATACATGAAGTCAAGTAGAGCCATTTGATCACTTTTCTTAAAGTAACAATGAAAGATTAAAGCACATTACCAAATGAACAAAGGAAGCTTTTGTTCCAATAGGTGACCCCCTATGGAGTCTCATTGTTATTATAGTTCCTTGCATGGTTTTATCAGACAAAATGGAGCCACATTTTTATATTCTACAAGAAAAGTGAAATAAACTTGCAAAAATCATCTATTTCTTGCAACAAATCTGAGCTCTATACAAAAATCCAGTGACCCATTTGGGTTCTTTACAAAAAGTTAAGGAGTTCAACAAAATGAATGCTACAGGAAACCCAAGCAGGGGTTTTTTCTCAAAATGCAAGAAAAAGACAGAAAATCACAAATGCAAGAGGACCCAGTTTACATAATGAGGGCTGAGCCACATTTTTGGTTTTTCTTTTTTCAAAAACCCATTTGGGATATTAGTTTTGTCAAGATTTATGAAAAGGAGGAAGGAAAGTCAAAAGATAATAGGAGGGCTTTTAGAAATGAACATGAAGGACACATTTTTCTATTCATGGTTGCAGCTAGTGAGCCTTTTGTAAGTTAGGAAAACAACAGAAAAAATACTAAGTCTATTCAAATTTGCAGATAATGAAGATTTTCTAAACAATTCCACAATGATGTAAAGCAAAATGAGACATTTAAAAGCTTCTATTCGAGCTCTTCTTGCTCACTGTCTGGAGGAAAAGACAATATGCAAGGCCGGTTGGGAGCTTACCTAAGCTCAAACACCAGGATGTGAAAAGTTGTGCCATTTAAAGCTTCCTGTTAAGCTTCATTAACTTCCCATGGCGGTTGTAAGCAAGGAGAATAACCACAAAGAAAGAGGCAATAGAGAAATTCCATCAAAGTTTGTTCATGGCCGCGGCCTGTAAGTCAAGAAGTGGTCTCTAAGTCAAAAGATGTGAGCTTATGTCAAGAAAAAATGTTTACCTAAGATCCAGTGATGTTTTCATGAAGAGAAATGTAAAAAAATGACTGATAACCCGTAAGAAGACATCATTTTTCCCATGTTCTCGAAACCCTCATGGCGGCAAAGTGACATCCTCTAGATTCTTCGAAGACCAAATGATGATGTTTTTTCATTATTTTGGGTATTATGTTAGGGTTTGACCCTCTTCTTTGCATTTTGATGGGATGTTTTTCATCCTTTCTTAAAAAATCAACACATGAAATATGATGGGGCCGAAACTTGTATTTCCCCTTAGGCATTTCATGCCTTATTAACTTTCCCATTTAAAAAGCTTTGCTAAGTCTTCACTATGTCATGTGTTATCACTTAGGCATTTTATGCCTTAGGGATTTCTTCCCTTATTTGACTTATGCTCAAGTGTGTATTGACAATGTGTTGCCATGAGACCCTTAAGTGATGCCTTGTCTTGCCCACATCATGTGACTTGGAATATTTCCAAGAGTCTTGGAGGTCGACCTTATTAGCCAAGTAATATTGATACTATGTGCCTTTGCAAACCATGTGATTATGACATGTGTGGGAAGAATGCAGAATATGGGTGGTAAGTTGATAGTCAAAGTACCTTTGAAGCTTTTGAAAGCTTTTGCCATAGCATTTGATGTTATTTTTTATTCCATGTCTGAAAATATCATGTAAGTGATTTTAAAATCACTCTTATTGTGCCTTTTAATGCTAATGTAACACAGAAAAATGGTGTGCCCCTTTTGATTTGACCCTAATTGTAAAGTGATTTGTTAATTGATGTTTTATAAATCACTTAACAAAATCACTATATTCAATGCTTGAAAAGCCATGTGTTTTCAGAAACACACATATTGCATGATGGGGAATGTGGTCAAATGTTGAAATAGGACCAATGATGATTTGCAGAGGTGTGGGAAGTGTGTGATGTTGTTTGGACTATTTTTAGTGGGAATGAGGCCAGCTGGAGGTATTTTGTCACACTTTTAGAATGGCTATTAGCTTAGCTTGTTTTTTCTCCATGTAGAGGGAATTTTAGAGACTTCTAGAAGGTTCTTTTGGGGCCATTTTTGTTTTATCTAAGGAGAATATTCTAGGAGCACATGTGTTGGAGGTTTTGGTGGGTGTTGGTTAAGTATGTTCATTTTTGAACATTTTAGCAATTCTTTCTTTTTTAGCAAGAGGATAGCTACTCTCTTGGAGTTATTTTTCATGAGGCTACATTGTAACTCAGACAGACCTATTATACAGTAAGCACTTTGATTTAATAGATTGGAGCATTGTTACCTTTTCTCTTCATGTTTTGTGGTGTGTTATTAATGGTTGATCAGTCTGTTTTGTGAAGTCATTTTCCTTACAACTTGTCCCATGTTTCATGCATCCATTTGACAGAAAATGTATGTTTACAAGTTATGAACTGTGTTGTCTAGTAGTGTTATTGATAGTGAAATTTGTCTTTTCCTTTTGAGAACACTATTATAGACCTCTTTAAAAATTATTGATGTGAACTACATTGGATAGGGATTTGTGTGAGTTAGCTTTGAAATGGGTGTAATGCGGGGATCATCATGGAAAAACATGCCCATGGCGGCAAAAAAAAATCAAAAAAATCGAGTTAGACAACTTGGCGTAAAATTTGAATAAGTTATCCATATTGACAAAATATGTAAGAATAGAATTTGTAGCAAAATTGAATGTAGGTTCTAAACTACTAGGTTTATTTAAAAATAAATAAAATCTATTTGGTGAAAATTTGAAATTTCAATGTAGTAGTACTTAAATTTCAGGGAAAAAATAAGAAGTAGGTGTCTGTCTAGCCACCCTAACCATAATAAAATGATAATATTTTTTATAATATTTTAGATATAAAGTGGGGACTCATGTCGTGTGATACATATTTTTGTAATTTTTTCAAGTAAATAATTAATTATGAATTTTTATTACACAAATTTTAAAAATATTAAAGAAACTTCATTAATATTAGACCACCTTAACTTGGTCAAAACTTCATGAAATTCAATTTTTTTAATCTTATGGTATGCAAGTAGAATGTGGCGCTGTGTGTTGGATTCAGCGTGACATTGTTTTGAAAGCTATAGATGTTTTCAATTAGTCTATCAATCAGGGACTTTATTAAGTAATTTGAATAGAAAATGAATAATAATTACTATTAAATTCAAAGTAAGGAAATAATTTATATTGGTGGAAACTCATAATCTCCCATACAAAACCCTTTTTGTTTCATCAATTTTGGGTAAAAAGTCATCACGACCACACACCCATCATATTGCCACTTTTTGGCCCATCATGATCTGCTCATGCCCAAATATTAATTTGAGTGTGCAAGGCTATTAGCAGGTCTAAATTGTTTTGGTGTATCACTTTAGTTTCTTTCCAGCATTACGTTTATTTTATGCAACTCTTACCCTTATCTCAGAAATTCAATAGTTAGGTGATATCAATCGGGGAAGCCGGCCCACAATTTAGAGGTCTACTTTCAAATAGGTTACCCACAACTTGAAAGCAGTCCAATGTTAGTCCAAATCTGCTAAGTGTAATTTGAAAAGCTTAGCAAACATGGTGTAGATTTGGTGTCCTAATAGTTTTGGCATGCCTGGTGGGACTGAATAGTCATTTCAGACTAGAAAAACACATTAGTTTGTTGGTTTTGATATGCTACCAGTGATATTTTTATACTTTTAAAGGTCACACTAGCATATCTGACATCTTCGTATGTGAAAATCAATGGTAGATCAGTGTTGTGACAACTTATGAAATGAATTCAGACAAGGGGAAATTTTTTCCCATTAGAATATCTGCACCTTTCACCACCCCATAGGAGAGGTAGACCAACAAGGGAGGTTGTTGTTTCATCAAGAAAAATAGTTTCAACTCCACCAACAGTGAGATTTTTCAGCCCAGTAAGACAACAAAACTTGGTGCCAAACATGGTTGTTCCAAGAAACCAACTTTTTGTGCCATTCAATGGTGGAAACCCACTTCAATTATCCCAACATGATGATATTGCAGTGGCTGCTCTCAAAAGCGTACCCTATTTTTTAGGTGAAGATCAAACTACACCAGTTGAGCATATTAAGGACATCTCAAATTTGTGCTCGGTGCATCATATAACACAATAAAATGTTTCCTTGAGGTTTTTAGTGGCATCATTCAGAGGTAAAGTACTCCAATGGTTCAGGAGTTTGGTAGTCAATTCCATCTGAACATGGGATGAATTGGGAGAGGTACTTTGTAAGCAGTTTGAAGACAATTATGATAACTTGTCATTGGTGGAGCAACTAACTCACATTAAATGGGCTCCTCACGAATGGATGACAGATTTCAATTTTTGTTTCCAAAGGATGTGGGACAAAATTCTAGGCACTACAAGGCCTGTAGCTGAGTATGCATTTCTCTATTTTTTGAGAGCTTTAAACAATGAGGTTGTTGTTTTAATACAATCTATGGGCAGAAACACCTTGCCAATAGCTTATGACATAGTCGTGAGAGCAGAAAATAGCCTAATACAAGCTAGAAGGATTTCCCCTAGGCCTCCTATGCCATTTTTTCCTAATATTCAGCCTCCTACAACTTTTCCACCACCTCAATTAGCCCCTTTACCAGCTGCTGTTAACATAGAAATTGCTGCCCAAGGACCATCTCAAGAGCTGCATGAAATTAAAAATAGCCAACAAAAGATCAAAAACTTACTTCAGACCTTTGGCAATGAACTTGTAACCCTTAAAAAGCAGCAATTTCAAGGTTTCAAGCCTTGGCAGTCTCAAAATCAAGGTCAAGGACAGCAATTTCAGACTAATAAGCAGCCATATCAGGGAAATTTTCAAGGTGCACAACAAAATATAAATTTGAGGTCATTTCAGCCATATAATCCAGTTCCAATCAGTGCAGCCAGAGATATGGTACCAACTCAAAATAACCTTGCAGTAGAATATCACTAGTGCTATCCTTGCAACCAGGCCCATAATCAAACTACATGTTTGAATGGTGTGATGAATCAAGCATTGATGGTTTAGAATGTCTCAAGTGTGTAGGATGTGCCTAATGGTGAATCATCCCAATAGCAGGAGCTCCCTGCAAGTGACACAACTCTCCTAAATTGGCAAGGAGAAGAGTTTTACGGAGTAAACAGTGATATCTCTCCAATAGTAGCCAACACCTGAGCCAAAAAGAGAGCCCTCAAGATTGGAAAAGCAGCAAATAAAGACAAAGAAGTTGTTGGACCTTCCAATCCTCATATATCACACATTTTTTAGAGAAATTCACAAGACATCAGTGGTGGACAACTTGGGAATCAACCCCAACCAACCCACTTGCAGATAGACCATGCTGTTGCAAAGACTCATCAAAAGATAAACATTGTCACACCTTTTAACATTATTGAATTCATGAAAAAGATAAATGTGAGTATGTCAATGTGGGATTCCCTTTCTATTCCTGGTCAAAAGGACTGGTTGCAATCTGCCTTAGCTGAAGTAGGTGTTTCAAATGATATACCAGCAGGTCAACCCAAGGATGTCTTGACAAATACACCTCAAGATAGTAGTAAACAACCAAGTAAAGATATCAAACCACCCCCATTTTATGTTTCCTTGATAATAGGAGATAAACTAGTTCATAATTGCATGGTGGATTCAGGGGCAAGTAGTTCTATTATGCCCAAACAGATTGCTGATAAGTTAGGACTAAAGTATCAGCCTCTTGAGAAGGGAGTTGTACAATTAGATGGGACAACTGTTAATATTTTTGGTGTTATCAAGGGTTTAATCCTTACCCTACATGCTTGTACCAATTTCTCCATTCCCCAAGACATCTTTGTTATTGACTTACCTCCACATTTTGCTTTATGTCTGTCAAGGAATTTCACTACCAAGATGGGAGGTTATTTATCATTAGATTGGTCTCATATGGTGTTCAGAATGAGATATGGGACTAAGGTAGTCATCAAATCTGAGCAACTTGCTAAGGATAACGTTGAACCATATGTTCCAAGTGCGGTTAATGCTAATTGTGTTTTTTTTAGTGATGATGAACTTGTTGATGTCCAAGAGCTACAAGCAAAAAGTATAACAGATGCAATGCTAAGTGAGTGGGCATTAGAGAATATTATTGACAGCCCAAATGATAACATTGAGGAAACTGGTTTGGGTGTTTATGTGCTGCATGAACTTGATTTAGTGATTCCAAACCTTAGAAAGGAGATGAGATAGCAATCAAATCAGCAAGACGGGGCATGGAAGATGTTATTTGATGGTTCTTGAAGCAAGAATGGTGCTGGTGGGGGTGCAATGCTTGTGTCCCCATAGGGTGACAAATACTACTCTTCTTTCATATTTGCTTTCTCTTGTACTAACAACACTGCTAAATGCGAAGGTCTAGTTCAAGGCTTGGAATGGGCACAAAATGAGGAATTGGCTGCTTGCAAGTGCATGGTGATAGTGAATTGATCATCAATTAGATGAGAGGTCTACATGTCACTAAGAATGATGTCTTAAAATCCTACAAACATAGGGTGTGGGATATGATAGAAGAGTTTGATGTTTTTAATCTAATTTATATTCCTAGGGATTAGAATAAGCATGCTGATAGATTGGCTACCATAGGTGCTCAAGTTGATATTCTAAGTGAAATTAGGAAGGACAAGTTGCAGCCATATGTTAAAATAGTTATCAAACCTTCTATTCTAGATAATAATGTTCATTGACAAGTTTTTGAAAGTGATGAATAGGTTTTGAGCTTCATGTTGCAAGAAGATGAATTTGCAGTAGTCAACCAAGAGAAGCTCAAACAACAATATGATGATAAAATCATCCAATTGAAGTGCAACAAACTACCCAAGGGTCTAGTCACCTTGGAATCCATTTTCAACATAGATGACCAGCTAAAAAAGAGTAAAACCAACATGTAGGTCAAAGAAGAACACTATGAGGAGCTTGGAATATTCAAAGGTAAGCTCCTTAAAGTTGGAAAAATTTGTTCACTTGCAGATAAGCAAGCTTTTATTTCCCTCTATCAATAGTTACAAGATGTATTTGCATGGGAATATTTTGATTTGAAAGGTTTTGATCCCCAAATTTCCCAACATACCATAGAGCTTGAGCCAATCTCAAAACTTGTTAGGCAAAAGTAGAGGCCTTTAAACCCCAAACTTGAGCCTCTTATGGTCAAAGAGTTGACCAAATTGATTGAGGGAGACATCATTTTTCCAATCAAATACACCTCATGGGTCTCTAACCTTGTCTTGGTTAGAAAGAAAATTGGTGAAATTAGGTTGTGTGTTGAATTTAGAGACCTCAATAAAGCCTCACTAAAGGATCATTATCTGTTGCCCTCAATAGCAGATTCTACAAATTATAGCTAGTTCAAAAAGATTCTCATTAGTTGATGGTTATTCAGGTTATAACCAATTTTTAGTCAAAGAAGAGGATTAGTACAAGACTATCTTCACCACAAAATGGGCCACCATGGCTTATAAAAGGATGCCTTTTGGCCTATCCAATGCTGGTGCCACGTTTCAGAGGGCAATGGATAGGGCATTTAAA